>JAXGGA010004123.1:0-92394 GCA_038373865.1 Uloborus plumipes | reverse complement strand
AATTTTCGAATATGAAAAGAGATTTTTCAGAAATGAATGCTTTCCCGCTGGAATTAATGCATTACATGTACTTCAAATTGTACTAACTGGATTTTTTTTTCGAATTAAATAACTGATGACATTACAAGTATTCGAACAACACTGTCATTACATTTCGGAATAAAAAAGGTAGCAAAAATAGAAAAATTGCAGTACATTTCATGGCCATATCAATATTCACTGCTTATTACTTGTTACAAAACAAAACAGAGTGAAAAGTATAATAATATTTCAGTTTTTGATACTATTTACAAAGCGTCTTTTTCTTTTCATGTTTTTACTTGCACCAAGGCTCACTAGATAGCGTCTTATAACTAGTGAAGTCTTGCTTGCACTTTCAACAAGATATTTTACAACAGAATGGGCACACATAGCTTCTTATTGTTGACATTCGTAGAAAGAAATATAAATATATTGGATTTTTTAAAAAATATCATGCTTATCATGCAAATTAATCGGAACATACATTGTCAATTGTCCAAATATTTAATGAAATTACATTTTTATTAACAGAACTTCCAAACAAATTGCCTGAATACCAACGAACAGCATGAAAAACGATTCATAGTTTCAATGAGAGCCAATTAAAGAGAACAAGGCTTAGCAAAAGAACAAGGCTTAGCAAACTGAAAAAGAAATCGCACTTCGGTTAACTGGACTAAAGAGCACAAAGAATGATTGAAGCGTAGATTAAACGTTTCATCATATTATATTTAAATGAAGGCTTAACAAAACTAAATATGTTGAATACACTGCGCTCTTATACCATTTACTGTCAGCGTAGGCAATTACATCAAAAAGAAAAACAATAGCTTTTACAAGAACGTAATTTATTCATAAGTGCAGTGAAGAAACCCATTTAAGTACACCACGTTGAAAACATTTTCACAATGAGAATACAACAAAAACAAAACATCGGCTGTGTGAGTAAAGAAAGAAAAGAAAAGAAAAAAAAAGTTGCTACTGAAATCCGTCGAGAAACGATTTATGTCCCTCCCTCACCCTTCTCTTCCACGAGAAACAAACGTCTGGCATAAATAGACACGTAATCGTTTCGTCAGTGGCAGATTTTTGCAGACGAAGCTATTTTTAAATCTAAAGAATTTTGACGTAATACTGGCGGGAAAACTGAAAAGAATTCATCACCAGATATCTGATAAGTAAAAATTAAAAGCAAAAATAGCTGATAAACAGGATGTTATCAATTAAAGAGAGTCATTGCTTAATCCAGGTGCGCGTTTTTTAACAGCTTAGCAACTTCAATTCCATTTTCATAAATTTTTCATCTCACAGAAACGATTCATAGATAACAAATGGCACAACTCAAATCTTAGCATAATCATCATCAGCATAAAATAACAAATTCAGAAGCTGATTTATTATTTTTGAATTTTTTCAATTTTTAATGAATTTGATATTTTCAAAATAATAAATTCAGAAATTTATCATATTTACGTTCTGATGCTATTTTCTCCCCCCCCCCCTCCTTATATGTTTAAATGTTTAACTTTGATAATGCAATTTGTATACTTATATCATTTGCCTATACAGCAGAAAATATTTAATACTTTTGCACAAAAAATTGAAATATATACACAAAATTACATCAATAATAAATTAGGGGAACTGTTAGAGCTGAGAAATCTGAATACATGTCCACAATTCAAGACTTGCTTTAGAATCAAATTTTAACCTAAAAATTTTTTAATCATCCTTATTATAGTGACCTCCTTCTCATGACATGCATTAAAGATTACTTACTCTTTCCGTCTTCGTACTTCATGCCTTCTTTTTTAATTGTGTGAATAAGGTATGAAATGCCAGCCTTAATCTTTTTTTTTGTTATAACTCTGCAACTTTGATATTTCTTGCTTGAAGTATTTTATAGTAAACTATTAATAGTTATATAATCTATTAGTTCAGATATTGACATGAGTTTGGCGCATGCACACAAAATGAATTTGTTGTCACTCTTAGCTTCTATTGGATGATTTCGGCCTCCACCTCGGTTACTGTCTAAGCCAGACAGATCAGTCCTAATGAAGACAAAACTGCAGTCTCTGGATGACATGACAAAACTGGTGGTGTATTGCATGCAATATATAATCATGTTTGAAAGTCACTAATTATTTTCATTACTTTTTGTTCCAAATGCAATTTAAAATAAGAACTGTAATTTGTAATGATTAGACACCACCATATCCAATATTAATAGTTGAATAACGAGTCGAATCCCTTCCTTCTGGTGTTTGACCACACACACACAAGACAGCTATTATTTATAAAACAGAAAAGATTTTTTTTATGAGTAAAACTGACCTTTAAGTGTGTTTTTGTCAAGGAGAAAAAGATGTTTGGATTGCATACATTTTTAAGCTTAGGCAGGAATTCAAGTGAAACAGGTGATCGCAAATTACAATCTCTACTGGAAATGAATTATATTAGAAAGTTTCTTGATAAAAACATCGTTACGTCAGCGTGACATTTGCCTATGAAAAACGAGCTAGATAAAACGTCACAGCCGAATAAGAGGAGATCACTGACTGCTTGTGAGCTCTTATTGGCTCCACCCGTAGTGACGTCAGTGCCAAGTTAAGTTGATGATAATGTAATTCACTTCCAGTAGCGATTGCAATTCGAAGCGATTGCAATGGTGTTTCACTTGAATTCCTGCCTTAACCCTTTTTATGTTCCAAAAAAAAAAAAAACATAACCATTAAGAAACCCTATTTTAATGTTTTTAAATAGATTTTCCATTTTTTCAGATAAAATATGGAAAAAAAAAAAATTCCCCACGGATTCAAAATTTCCGGAAATTCTACACCTTTAGTCTATGCTCTAATGTTCAAATTATCCCCCCCCCCCCCACTAGGACATCCGATTGGTATGGCATGATGAAAGGAAGATAACCATGGGACATGTTTTCTATCGTCGGTTAATTAATGTTTATTCAGTTTTTAAGTATTTAATTTGATTTTAATTACTTATTTCATTATTATCATTATTTTTACTAGAAGTTTGAAACAAATAAATATTGCAGTGAAAATTGTTGGAAAGGATTTTATTTTTCATTGAAAATAAAAATCACTGTTCATTAAACAAATGGTTTTAAAACAATTTCACAGATGCATTATTGTTTCATTAGTTGTTTACGTTCTTTAAATGTCAATTGTTCTGCACAAAAGAACAAAGGTAAAGTTCAGAGAATTGTGGTTTTAAAATTCTCAGGAGTGTGCTTTAGAGCAGGGCAGAAAGTGAGAGAAAATGCTGGAGTTAGCAAAATGACAAAAATTACGAAAACAATGTCATAAAAGAAAAAGATATCACACAAACAATTTGTAATTTGTTTGCTGTTCAAATCTTTTAAAAAGTTATCATTTACACAAAAACTATTTAAGAAATAAAAAATTTTAATCCTCAACACGAGGTAAAAATTAACATAATCAGCAAGCGAAAAAATAATTGTTCCGCTATGGAGAAATTTTAGTGTTAGAAACAAGCTATCATCTGTCCCATTTTGAAACCAAAAAATTTAATGCCTAGATTTCCTAATCTAGGTACCAAAGTTGAGGATTATGTTTTGGATTGCGTCAAAGCTTTTCTTTTTCAACTAATTGCTAACATGAAGAGCGAATTTGAAAAAGGAATTTTAAAATATAATCAATTTTGTCTTTGTAAAAAAAATAATTAAAGAAAAAGAAAGAGAGCAAAAAAGAGAAAATAAATATTGTAATGAAAAATCACACCAATAATTCCAAATGTTTGGAGGTAAAAAAAAAGAAGTAAAACAATTTTGTCAAGATATTCAGGAGGTTTAATTTTAAAAAATGTATAGTGAAAACAGTAGTCTTTTTACTAAAATAAAAACTCTGGCCAAAATGTTTAAACTTTTTCACTGCAACCACAAAATTTGATATTTGGAGCAAATACAAAATGAAGATAAGTTTGAAAATTTCAATATGAGAAACAAAAGCTCTTAAATAAAATAGTTTGGAAACGAAAAAGCAAGAGATTGCTTCCAATTACGTATTTTATATAAAATAAATAAAAGAAGATAGACACATAGCCAAGGAGGTAGATCCCAAATCTAATACTCTCTTATTACATCACCAAAGGAAGCCTAAAATTGCATTTCAAAAACTTCAATTTAAAAAAAATATTTTGAGAGAGTCCCGTACTCCCTTTCACTTGCTGAAGATTGTCTAAAATGGCCTTTTGGCAACATTAATTTCAAAAAATTTCCAAGGAAGTGCCTCGAATCTTTGTTTGTCCAAGGGTCTCTTGAGCCATTCCTGGAAAAGCACCCCCATGAATGCCATAATATCATTAAAGATTTTCTAAAAGTTCATCTTTAGAAGTTTAGTTTTGAAAATTTCTAAGAGAGAGAGCCGAATAGAAACACCACCCCTGAACTTTTCGAAAATTGCCTAAAATCCTGTTAGTGGAATCGTTGAAAGTTTACCAAGTCGATAAACTTGATTTCTTCCCCTTAGATGGTATAGAATAGCTTTTCCAAGGCTTGAATGTCGAAAAATTACTAAAGAATCGCAATCGGGTCCTCATAATTGAGCACAAATATCATGACAGTGACCAATTCTG
Source organism: Uloborus plumipes (assembly GCA_038373865.1). Lineage (NCBI taxonomy): Eukaryota > Metazoa > Arthropoda > Arachnida > Araneae > Uloboridae > Uloborus > Uloborus plumipes. Next base: position 87,756 of record JAXGGA010004123.1, on the reverse strand, counting down.
TTTCCCCACACATGTAATGCTACTTTTCTGATCTGCGTGCAGACACTATACAAGTATTGACCTTATCAGTATGTCAGCTAAATATGAGGAATATATATTTTAAGTTAAAAAGTAATAAAAAATTATAAAAGTTTAAAAATTATCTTCAACAGTAATAAACTATCATGATTTGTTACAAGTTTGCTGCTTTTTATTACTGGCAATATTTTTAATGCTAGATATTGCAAGCAAAGGCGTAGTTAGGGTGTCAGCACCCCGGGACAACTGGATTTTGCACCCTATCATCATTAGGTGTGTCAAACAGCATGTGTTCACAGCTCAAACCTGAAAGTTTCTTTAGCAAAAAAGCTAAAATTGGAGAATAAACTTAAGCAAAATACTAAAATGTCGAAGGTTAATGAACAAGTTTACATATCCGTTCAACTGCCTCCCTATGCCTTATCTCCGGCTGATCAAGCTTAATTCAAAACTAAGCCATGACATCTTCAAAGAAATAAATTCAAAGTAGATAGGAAAATACATGGTGTAATTCTCATTGAAGGAACACAAGTTCCTTAAAAAACGCTAATAATACATTTATTGGGTGAACATAACACCTATTAAGACTACATATTGTTAACTTTAATAGCATTTATGTTTGTTGTCTACGATTTATATAGTGACCTCCTTCTCATGACATGCATTAAAGATTACTTACTCTTTTAGTCTTTGTACTTTATGCCTTCTTTTTTAATTGTGTGAATAAGGTATGAAATGTCAGCCCTAATCTTTTCCCCTGTTATAACTCTGCAACTTTGATATTTCGATATCTTATAAGATTTCGATACCAACATACTTGCTTTCTCCCTTGGATCGTGCGTTGTTTTTCCGTTCTTATTATATTGGAGCAAAAAAGTGAAAATGACTCGCTTCATTTTCGCAATTTAGATAGTATTTTCGCATCGTGCGAAAAATGCGACCATAGCGGAAACCAAGGGTCTAAGTAACGAAAGGTTTGTCCTCCCATGATATAAAGAGGATACACAGGAGTTTCAGAACTTTTTTTGTAATTGAAACCATAAGAAAACAATTTTATTTCATGATTGATGCTAGTTTGAGGAAGTAATGGGAATTAGTACTCTCCCCACTTAATTTTAAAAAACTAAGTTATAAATATGTGAGCTTTGACGAGGATCTGAGAAACGATTGGAATTCCAGCACTCTACCCATAGCTTTAATTTCATTTAACTCCTAAAGCGGCAATTATAGCCCACCTTTGATGACATCAGGAGAAGGAATGAGGTTCAGGAATCCCCCCACACCTGTCCTAAGGACCAAGAGACCTGTGCACTTAGTCCTAAAAAACTAATTTTTAGAGGATATAATTGAGCGGCAAAAAATTAACATCAAAATGCTTCTGACAACATTTTTGCTGATTCTTATAAAAAATGGTCCCGAGAATCTAAATATGATCAACGTTTTCCCTCCATCACGTCCCACTTTTTGCAAATAAAGCCAACTTCTTAATTTATGGACTTTTTCACAGCCAAGTTTTTTTGAAAGATTTGAAGCCTGGCATGTGACATGGTCTGAGTCACATCACAGAACCACAGTGGAGAACCTTCTCATATTATTCAACTTACATTCAATACAATTAAGAGCAAGAATCTGAGAAACTGTCACGCCTAGCATAATGAGGTGATTCATGACCTCTCAGATTTTCTCCCAAAAATTACCAAATGTTTATTATCTTATTGAAAGACCAAATCCAGAATGTTTTGCTCTAAAGTTGAGTTGTTTAGTTTTTATGGATCCCTAAAGATGAAAGTGCGGCATCAAAAATTAAGCGGATTTTCAAGACATGGAAGTTGCGTGAGCCAAAACTCTTACCAGGAACTGTTTAACTCCAATTTCCTTTTTGTATATGGAATATAGAAGGTTGAAACTTTACAAAATGAATGTTAAATTTGTGGTAAGTTGTTGCCGTAAGGTCAGTGAAGGCCCTCAAAACAAGGCATTTTTGACGTTTTTTAGCGTTTTTGAGGTCCAAAAACAGCTTATACATTTCAGTTGGCACGGCAAAAGTAGTGTCGTGTGAAAGACCAGTGTAAGCACTTTAAAATAATGTATAAATAACCGAGGAAAGTTCAACGTGCTTTTAGTTACGTAAGGCTGAAATATGAAAAATGTCATATTTTACCGATATTCAAACAATCATAACTTCCTCTGCCAACAACATATTGGAATATTTTTTTTTGATAATGTCATACTCTATTCTTTGTCTTAACAGAATAGTTAAGACCTTTGAGGCGAAATGTGAAAAATTTTTTTGCAAAAAATGTACAGGAAAAAATAAATTTTTTGTCAAAAAATTTTTTACATTTCGCCTCAAAGGACTCAACTGTTCTGTTAAGACAAAGAATAGAGTATGACATTGGCAAAAAAAATATTTCAATATGTTGTTGGCAGCGGAAGTTATGACCGTTTGAATATTGGTAAAATATGACATTTTTCATATTTCGGCCTTACGCAACTAAAAGCACTTTGAACTTTCCTCGGTTATTTATACATTATTTTAAAGTGCTTACACTAGTCTTTCAAACGACACTACTTTTGCCCTGCCAACTGAAATGTATAAACTGTTTTTGGACCTCAAAAACGCTAAAAAACGTCAAAAATGCCTTGTTTTGAGGGCCTTCACTTACCTTACGGCACAAGGGCGTAGCCAGGACTCACGTTGGGGGGGTGCAAGCAGTGGCACCTCAATAGGAGGTCACTGTGACCTCCAAAAAATTCTTATCCGATACAAATTGGCAGATGAAATTTGAAAACACTGAGACAGTATTGCAAGGCTGAACTTATTTATTTTATTTTTTTTTCTCTGATTGATTAATTAATTTATTTTCGTGATGCCTCACGTCTCTTTTGGTACACATAGATAAGTATGCATTCTTGTATTTCATTTATTTATTTTTTAATCATTCAGTAAAGTTCTGAGTTTCATTCGGTAAATTAAAAATTTTCTCCTCAAAAACAGGCAAGCTTACTATCATTTTCTGAAAAGTAATCAATACTAGATATAATAACGCAGTTTATATAAAGTTCCCAAAAATTAGCATAAAAGCCAAATTTTTCAATAAAAACAGAAAGAAAAAAGTAAGAAAGAAAGAGAAAAAAGTGCTTGAAATTCTATTTGCACAAAAAAAGGAAGAAATTATGAACTCAAAGAAACTATACTTTATTCAGTCATGCACACCTTAAACCAATGGATGGTATAAAATCTTTCTAAAAGAACAAAACAGTAGTTTTGTAGTAACATGCTGGTGACCAGCATGTTACAATGAAAAGCATGAAAGGGGACAAAATCGTTTGTCAAAAAAATTAATAAAATGGGAGGTCGCGGTGACCTCCCATTGGCTGTGATCTGGGGGGTGCAGCTGCACCCCCCTGAACCCCCCTAGCTACGCCCTTGTTACGGCAACAACTTACCACAAATTTAACATTCATATTGTAAAGTTTCAACCTTCTATACTCCATACACAAAAAGAAAATTGGAGTTAAACAGTTCCTGGTAAGAGTTTTGGCTCACGACAACTTCCATGTCTTGAAAATCCGCTTAATTTTTGATGCCGCACCTTCATCTTTAGGGATCCATAAAAACTAAACAACTCAACTTTAGAGCAAAACATTCTGGATTTGGTCTTTCGTTAAGATAATAAACATTTGGTAATTTTTGGGAGAAAATCTGAGAGGTCATGAATCACAGGCGTGACACTCTCTCAGATTCTTGCTCTTAATGTTAAAAATTAGCTGAAGTATGCTTATATCATAGAATTAATGTGTATTTATATTTTTGGGAGTGCACCCCCTTAAACGGTCATCACTATTTCTAGAAATAACAATGGGGACGGTGCATACCCGGAAGTATAATATAAAGGGAAGGTTCTTCACTGAAAATCTGTGATGCGACTCTGATTACGCAACATATGATAATGCCAACACTTTTTTTTTTAATTTGTACAAAGTGACAAAAATTTCGGACATGATGCCCATAGGAGCGAGACCAATGCTCTGATTTTATTCTAAAAATGATTTTATGCCTCCATCAGTCTCCTAACTTGCTCCAAATCTTCACGTTTTTGAATTTAGCATCTCTTAAGAATCGGGAAGATCCATTTCCAAAAAGTGGGAAGTGATGGGAGGAAACACATTTCAAATTTGAATTCAGGCATTCATTTTGCATAAGAATCGGCAGGAGTGGTATCAGAAGCATTTGGAAGGTTATCTTTTACCACAGTGTTCTTAATCATATCGGGGGGAAAGCTAAAGTCAGGGATGCTCCCAAGGATATTTTGAAATTAGAGCAACCTGAAAATGAAATTTTAGATTGTATTTATCGATGCATTAGTGGAGATTCTTTAACTATCTTCCAGAAATTTTTTGAAATTAAAGTTCTAAAAGTACCATTTCTCATTTCGCTTTGACAAACATGAGGTTCAGGAATTCTCTTCTGCTTTTACGATATTGAAGTCCTAAAAAACAAAATTTTAGACATTTTTTTAATGTTAGGATGAGAGTTCGAGTACATTCCCCTCAAATTGCCGAAAAATTACTGAATTATGAAGCCCTAAGATCAATTTTAGTTCATGTTTAATGATGTTGGGCACAGGGTTAACAAGTTTATGATACATGTCGGTTTTAACTGCAATTTAAACTGTCATATCCAAAACCTTTGATTTAAAATTAAACTGCTCATGCTCAAAAATATTAAAGAAGATATTGTAAGTTACAAATAAAATAAAGGTCCAAGAGAAAGTTTTAATGACAGAAAATGAAAGAAAGGAGTTACAAATGCATTTTTTTTTTTCTTTTGACTTTTTAATCTTTGAAGTGTGCTAACTTTGAGTTTGACGTCAGAAACGACGCCTCAGTGGCAGAAAATGAAATTTGGATTTCAACTTATTGGGAGATTAAGCAAAAAGCAATGATTTACATGCAGCGTGCAATGTGTTTCGATAAGTGTGATGCCTTTACGAAGTCCTTTACCGAAAAATCAGAAGCTTGGACAGTTGTTCCTGGGTAGTGGGGGGTTTGTTTGCAACAAAAGTCGAAGTGTCAGAAGATACTAAAGTTTCATTGTGTAATTTTCAGAACGTGAAAACCTATTTTAAAGACAGATTATGCAGGTTAATGACAAGGGCAAGGTTGTAGATGTAGAATAAGGCGCAATAAAGATCGATAATTATTTTTAATGATTCGAAGATGGTGAAACATGAATGCCACTTTTCTTTAACAGCACTTTTATTTGGTTACTATTACCACAATTTCGACTTAACTGACTGCATGATGTGGGAGTGTATGCTTATTGTCAATGGTATGAGTTACGTTAACAACAAAGCAATGTCACGCCCCCAGGCAGTGGGAAACATAGCAGTAAACTAGTGAACAAATGCCATAGCGCAATTCTTTTCTCTGACACATTCCGCTTTCTGTTCATACTGATAATACAGTAAACTCTTGATTATCCGTGAGGGTCTTGGAAAAGAAAGAAACACTACGAAACAGATTTTTTTTCTAAAATGCATGAATTTAAATTTTGTTTTTCTTAACATTTCTTACCCAAGAGTGCGGTGTACTTCATCCAATAAATCATTTCACCTGGACGTTATCGTAAGTACCACTTTTTTATATTTTTTATATGCCTCAAAAATACCTTTAATCATAAAATACCTTTTTTATGAACCTCAAAACCAAATAATCTTTTATGCTGTACCTATCGTCACTGTTTGTACACGTCATGTTTTAAGTGGAATGCAATTATTTTTAAGGGAAAGACTTTTATCGTCTATAACCCATATTTTATGCTTCTTTTGGATTATTCGCGATTTTCGTCATCCGCGATGCTTGTGCCATCCAATTCCGCGGATAATCGAGAGTGTACTGTAGGTGAATTTTCATCTGGAGGCAACAATATTAAAAATAAGAATTTAACCCATTAATGCTTGACATTTTTTTTTTCCAAAGATATTTGGACCTTTGGATCCAAAGATTCCAACGGTTATGTGCGGCAATCTGTTAATAATGAATTGAAATAATACCTAAGTAATAATTTAACACTATTATTTTTTTGAAATGCTCATTTTCGGCAAATTCAGACACTTTTTTGACCGTCTCTAACAAGAGACGTTAGGCATTAATGAGTTAAATCTAGGCATCATGATGCCGCTTAATACAAGTTTCTAGGCATCAAAATGCACAACTTGGGTGCTATATTCAATAAACTAAATATTATGTATCCCCAAATATTAAAACAATATACAGTGAACTCTCACTTATACCCCGTTCCAAGGGACCAACAGAAAAAGGCGCGTAAGTGAGAGAGACATATAAATGAACAAGCCATTTTAAAGGAATAAAACACAACATTGGTTACAATGATAGAGCGAATAAGAATGTTTCTATAGAAAAGAGACATATTACTACGGTTTGACAATTACTGTAACGCACAGTACCAGAAATTGCGAGACGTGAGACATACGTCGCAGATTTTTCATCACTCTGCAGATAATTTGTAAAAGAAAGAGAAATAAAGAAAGAAAGGGAGGGAAAAATAAAATACAGCTTAACGAAAATTGAGAGAAAATAAATGTCTTTGGTGAGCCAGAGAGTGATGCTCTTCATCATCAAAAAAAAAAAAAAAACGGAAATTATCCGATGCTTTGTACTTTCATCATACATTTTTAAAATCCTTCCCTAACAGATTGGTAGGCAGATTAGTTGAGCGGCGCTGAAAATCGAAAAAGAATGGAAAGATATTTTGTGATTGGTTTACTTGCTATTCTTCCACCCCTGCAGAAAACATTTCTGTTGGGTGAGCTGGCTCCTTGCTTGTAGTGTGTAAGAATCGTGGATTCGCTGTTAGGTTAACTATTTGTGCTTTCAAAAATAATTTGTTTGAGTTGTAGTGGTCACAAATAGAGTTAATTAAGGAAAATAACCCTCCTCCTTTGGGGGTGGGTGATCTCTTTTTTTTTTCCTATTGTGATGGCTGTTTTTAAAGACTGCATCAAGCATGCCAATAAATATACGCTTTTTCTTCAGTTTTATTTCTTCCCGATTTTTCGCGGCCAAATTTTTCGCTTTTCTCCTGCAGTTTTAATTTAAAAGAGAATTCAACTTTTAAAGTTAAAATAACTTCTTTTAAAAATGAAATAAATTCATACTAAAAACATAAAAAAAAAGAAACCCCTCTCACGATCGAAAAAATTACACAAATTCATGACAACAATAGTTTGATCTTGTGATATTAAAACCACACGAATGTTCTTTGCGATTTTAATATAAATATCGAGTGCTTTAAATTTTCGTATTCTCCATCACATACATTTAAAACCGTATTTGTTTTGAAACATCAAGCCTGTGCTTCCCCAAAAATCGTACGGCCTGTTCGAGACTTCAATCCTATTACATCCTGTAACTATTTGATTTATTTTGAAAGGTGGAAATTGCGTAGGAAAGAAGTACGCACCTTGTAAAATGTTTGCATATTTCATGAAAACTTAAAATAAAACTAATAAAAATGCTGCAGACTATTTCCAACTGACCAAATCAGTGTCGCAGACTGGCTAGAAAGTTTCTGCTTCTGGGCTGTAACGTAACTATAATGACAAAGAGAAAACAAAAATTGTAGCAAAATTAATTACAAACTGCTCCCCTTAAAATGATGCATAATAGGTAATTGTCCCTGTCCGAACTCTAGTTCATGCAGAAAAAATGACTTCCATGAGCAATAAAGGCGAAATATTAAAGAGGAAAGTAAAGAAAAATTGTTATATTTTAAAGAAAATAAATTAAATTTATTACATTTTAAGGAAACTTCGGTGCATAAGTGAGAAATTTATTTTTAGAGTGACGCATAAACGAATGATACTATCATTATTTTGCTATGGAATGTGCTGGGACCATTTAAGATCGTCGTAAGTGAAAAAGGCGCAGAAATGAGGTGTCGTATAAGTGAGAGTTCACTGCATATGAAATATTTATTTAATAGAAATACTGTCGGCCCAGCTTAAACCAATACTGTCGGTTCTAAGAAATATTATTCAATTAAGCGGGTAATTTAATCTTTAACATTGTGTCTATGGCATTGGTTCCGGGATGTTTTATTCGTATAGACGGGGTATTCCTTTATACGTTACCTGATTAAGCGGGGACAACAGTATTAAACATCGCTGAGATCACTTTTAAAAAGATTGGTAAAACTTGCAAAAGGAAATGATTGTATGAAGAAAAATTTTCCATCTTTAAATTTGTATTTTTAAAAACTTTTCTGTTAATCCTACTTGTCCATGATGGATCTTAATCTGAAAGGCTTCTAAGTTGATCAAAAGCTTTAGGTGTCAAATTTTGCACCTAGGGTTGGTAAAATAGGCAACAAATTGAAATTATTGGTCACAAAATGTGATAAATGACAGTGCATTCTAACACTGATTGTTCGATATTTGAACTATAAATTGTAAGGTATATGAATGTAGAAGAAAAGTCAAAACCAAGCAGCATTAGAAAAGAACGGTTGTTCCTTGCACTTAAGGAGCATACATTTTGATTTGGCTTCTAGATTTCCAACTCTAGACGGTTAATTTTATACTTATAGTTTTAGACACTTTTTTCTTCCTTAACTCATCAAACCTAAGGCAGAAAAGATATATTTGTTAAAGCAAAATACATTCAATTCTATCTTATAAATCCATTTTGTTTTCAATTATGTCTTATAAAACCATTTTCGTAAGTTTTATAGATCTATTTTATTAGCAATGAGCAGCATTTTCATTTCAAAATATTTTTTTTATTTTCTGATGATACATATACTGTCGTTCCCGCTTATTCGAGTAACTGATAAAAGAATACCCCACTTATACAAATAAAATATCCTGAACCGAATGTTCTCCATGCCATAGACGCAACGTTAAAGATCCCCGCTGAAACAAATACCCCACTTAATCAAATATTTCTTGGAACCAACAGTATTCGTTTAAGCGGGGCCGACAGTATAACTGATTCTTTTAACAATGACAAATGGGACCTAAGTTTTTAATTTGATGGCTAAAAACTTTTACTAGGCACAATTTCACAAACTAGATTTTAATATTTATTCTTAACACCAAAGATATTTCTGTTCTTACTTTTTTAAAACTCACTGACGCCAGCCAGCAACTGCTTGCCAATGCTCGTTCGAACATTGTCAAAAGATCTCTTGATAAGTTTTCTTCAACATAAGCAAGATACACAATAAGTTTCAGTCAGTTAAAATAATGTTTTTTTTTTAGTTTTGTTTAAATGAATTGGTTACAATTATTCAGATCTTGCATTTTTTCTTATTTGTAACACTGATATTATTTTTCTACACCAGTATTGCAAATAACAATTCACATCAGGTGCTATGATGACGCCTGGAAATTTTTAGGTGACAAATTGAACAACCTAAATGCCATTTGCAATCAATCGATTATTGTCGGCCCCGCTTACACGAATGCTGTCGGTTCCAAGAAATATTATTCGATTAAACGGGGCCCCAAAGCAGAATACATTGTGATGTTCTGCAATGTAAAATCATTTGACCAAAATTGTTCTGCAAGTACTTCAAGCATTCAAGCACTATGCATACGTAGAAACGTGACCTTTTTTTAAAAACTGATCCCAAAATCAAAACTGTTTCATATAAGTCTATGAAAGGAATATTTGTTATTTGTTCTATCACGGTCTTACTGCAGAAAAAAGCATGAAATTAAAATTTCAGGCACACTTTCTTGACAGAAAATGAAAAACCCAGTAGCTGAAAATGCTGCCTCTGTTCCTCCAAACATCATTAGAAGCAATGTTTTCACTCAGAATAACAGCACATGGCTAATATTGCAATCAAGTGATGGCTACAAAGATGAATAGAAAATTTTTGTCTTATATAGTGAATCATTAAGGGATTAGTCTTCAAAGAAGGTCGCTTAAGGTATATAACACAGGTGTAGCCATAGACAATTTTCTGAAGAAGTCCTACAGATTTCTGCACATCTTTTCCAATCTAACTAAACATGAAATTTGGAGGGAATTCTAGATTTTGTCCTGTTCGTAATAAATCTAAAATTCCTGCGAGTGTCGCAAAGACTTTTTGATTTTCTGCCTAGTAAAGCTTAATTTGCAGGAAAATTTGAAAAAACCTGCAGAAATTGTGCTGAGTTTCTGCAAAATATATCTTTAGTTACAAAAACTAATTGCAGAAAATCAGCCTTTCTGCAGAAAATTTTTCGAAATTTTCCTTCACATTTGGACAGAATTGCTCTGCAGTCCAAATTTAGCAGTATTCTGCTTTGGAGAAACAGGGTATTTGTTTAAGTGGGAATCTTAAGTTTTTACGGATGGGAAATATTTGGCTCAGGGATGTTTTATTCGAATAAGCAGGGTATTTGTTTATCAGTTACCTGATTAAGTGGGGACAACAGTATATAAGTATCTACGCATAAAAAAATATTTATTGAATAAAATTGCTGTACTGTGGATGGCGTACTTAACAAGATTTGTGGTATACACAAAAGAAAATTATTTTTTGAGACAAAACAGATTGCATTTTAAAATTACAATTACAAATTTTGCTTTTGCATCATCACGGGTCACTGGTCTTAATAACCATTTGGATCAGAAAAGAAAAATTTCAATGTGATCCATCACTTTAGAGGTCAAATTACCTAAGGTTAGAAATCTAGATGCAAAAAATTATTTATAAAAAATTGATGCAATTTGACTAACCACCAATTATTTCTAACACTGGGCTTAGTCTTGAGTCATGAAAGCTTTAATACAGGGTTTGAAAAAAAATGGGGGTTTTGAAAAAGCCTAGCCCGCCTGGGGTTTTGATCTAAAACCATGGGTTTTTTTTTTTATGTTTTTGATGAAAAACCCGGGTTTTTTCAAGAATCATTCAAACATTGTATACCAAACTACTGCTTGCTACTTTTACTAGAATTACTCTACTTTTCATAAAAGGAGGGGAGCCCTGAAGAGAGATCACTGTGACCTCCTAAAAAATTCTAACTAGGAAAATTTGTAAAAAGCATTGTAATATTGAATTTTTAAAATGGATATTATATTTTAAATTGATACTGAATTAACTTTACAAATTGAAAAAATATTGGTTATTTTGATCTTCTAAAACTGTGGCGCTGCTTAATCGGGTAACAGATAAACAAATACTCTGTTTATACGAATAAAACCATCCTGGAACTGAATATTTTCTCCATGATATAGACACAATGTTAAAAGTTCCTGCTTTGTCCAATAATATTTCTTGAAATCAACAGCATTTGTTTTTTAAACAAGGCTGACATTGTTTATAAATGAAAAAAAGAATAAGTGTGAAGGTCATGTGCAATTTTATTTTTTGATAAAGAATAAGTTACCAGGAAAAGAAGATGACAATTTCTGAACCCGGTACTGATCAAGACTAAATATTGTACCAAACTAAACATTATGATGAAAATGATCAATATACCAAATTCTAGGCTTAGTATTGATCAAAATGTTTGCAATTTTAGTTTGTATCTCAAATAAATGGTTTCAATATGTAGTAAATTTTGAAAAACTTTTTACCGACATGGGGGGGATCTTTTCAAGTAGGCCCACCTGAAAAAAACAGAGCAGGTTTTTCGGGCCGGGCCCGCTTTGGCAAACCCTGCCTTAATACAGACATGTGACCCAAATAGAATGAAAAATACTGAAATTACGTTGCTGTGTGAGCAAATACAAAATTGTTGATACATCATACTACACCTGCAAGTTCAAACATGGGCTTTTGGCTCTATATAACGAACTATTTTAATTGGATGCATGAAATTAAGTGATAGATGTTAAATTTAACTTCTGATGCCCATTCTTTTGTTCTGCACTCAGTATTTTGCTATTTCAAAAAATACTGAAAAATCACATGTCTGCTAAAAGTGATTCAAAACTTTAGGCTTTGAATTTTACTCCTAGGGAAAGAAAGCTAGGCCTTAAATCAAAATTTTTGGTTCCTTTTGGTAGCAGAATGTGACTAACGACCGTTTATCTTGAACTCTGTTTATAGCACTTTTCATACAAACATTATGTTGCAAATTCCCTTCTTCGCAGCATTTACAAATAAACAAGCTTTTAGAAATTTTATGCTTTGAATCACTTGATCATGATCACCTGTGAATACATTCAATGCTAATTCATTTTTTTGTCTGCATTACTATCATTGGAAGTCAGTATTAAATGGGATAAAAAAGGAGTTTATGAAGTGATGAAAAATTTCAGGCGTCAATTTCCGAAACATTTCTAGAAGAGGGTCAGCAGTTCTGGTCCATAACTAGTGTGAAGGAAAAGATCAGATGATCAAAGGAAAACCTCTCACAGACAAAGGACAACAAGACAGAACAAAAAGAATGAAACAACGACGTCAAAAAGCTATAAAACAAATTTACCAGTAAAAAATCTAAAAAAATCTGAAACTGAAATGTAAAACTTAGAATCTCCTCACACTATCAGTATAGCAGAAAACCACCTTGGAAAGAGATAATGTATATGAAATGAACATCAAATCAGGGTAATATATATTTAACAACTTTGCTTTTAAAGGTAAAATATTTTTCACTGAAAGGTACCAAAAAATAATGAGAACTGTACACATGCAATAGACATTGTCAATGATGTACCCATAGAGGGGGGCTAAGAGGCTTAAAGCCGCACCCAGGAAACCGGATGGAAATCAAAAAATGAAACGACACCTTTAATAAGACAAAAGAGGCCTAAAATTGCATTTTTGGGGGCTGTAATTTCGGAATTTTAACAAAATCGTTAAAAATTTATCTCCTTAAAAGTTGATGCGAAAAAAATTCCTAAGATACTCCACCAACCAACCTCTTTTCCTTTAAAAAAATATTTTATCGCAGCCTTCTTTCTTCCATACTTTTTTTTAATTTGAGCATAATTAGGTTGATGTATGTCTTTTATCAATTTGAATTGATTTTGTAGTTAGAGTGAAAGTACTGAAAACAGGAAAAAACCTTATTTTATTCTTCACTAAAAATTTATAAATTCAGCACATAATTAGAATAAAAGCTACGTAAAAAATTTTTACTTACCATAAGTTGCAAAAATCTACATCAAGCTGAAAGGGGGCTGCGCTTAACTTTTACTAGTTCTTGAGAGTTGCCAGAAAAAAATAATGAGTACACCAGTGGACATAAAAATTGATATGAATGGAATAACGTGTTTAAGTTATTCCACTATTTTTAAATATGGTCAAATACTTGGGTTTTTAGTCCCGAAATCCCTATCCCACGAGATTGAGAGCATAATCCCATAAAAACACACACGCACACACAGGATTGATCGTACAAAATACAAGGAATATTTTCACAAGTATCATCTGAAATTTTAATCATCCTGCTTTCCCTCAAATAATAATTTGATTATTTATTATTTGAGAACAAGTTAGAAAACAGTAGGTAAGAAACACAGCCGAGAATGAATTGGAATTTCGATAGGAGCATCAGGTTTTCAACGTCACATAATGATGAAAGTGAGTAAAAATATTTTTGCAAATCATTTTTTAAAACAGAGATACCAGCAAAATCACGTTTCAGATTTTAAAAAATGGAGGAGCTTTATCATGATATTACAAAACACGGAAATAGCTTAGTGAGAAAAATTCTGTTGATTATAAGGAATGTATTTAAAAACTTCTGCTAATAATTACTAAAATGTACATTGGTTAATGTACATTGCCCAAAAGCTGCAGTCTATCAGCAAAGGCCAACAATGTGTCTGATAGAAAAATAAAAATCTCTTTAGGGAGGAGCCGAGTTTTGTGGGAATCAGTTACGAGATGTTAATATTATTTAATCCTTATAAAACTAACTACAGATTACATGCTTTTGTCTCCCTTCAAGCTTATTAAATTTTGTAAAAACCCTTCTAGTACGTGTGTGCAAGACTGGGGTATAATTTTGCACAATCAATGAGTTGCTTTTTTAATGATGACTTTGTTCAAATAATTTGTGAATTTAATTTGCATTAAAGGTAATTCAAACAATATGAGCAACCCCTTTCGATTCAAGAACTAAAAACAAATAAAAAATGACAGAAACGTATGATTTAAAAAAGAGTTGAGGTAATCCCACGTGATCCCGCAATCCGGCAAGACTGACTCCATCCAATCTGGAGATCCTACGGGATTGAAATCGGCGCAAGATTGAAACCCCTTACCAAATACATGCCTTGTGCATTTACATTAGAGACCTTTCATTTTGACGACTAATTTTCTGACAAACCTCAACTGTAATGTATGTAATGCAATATCATACCCCAACTTAAGTAAATTTGACTTACATTGCTATCACCCAGTCCACTTATCGCGTAAGTTGGGAGTATAACTATACATGCAATAAAAAAATGATTAGAGCACTTCCATTTTGCAATAATCTGCCATGAAAGAATTGAAAAGAAAAATTTAATGATTTTTTTTTATTTATGTTTTAATAAAAAGCTTTACAATCCTTAAGAATGTATTAAAAATAAAGTTAAAAGAGATTAAAAAATATTACTAAAAAATCACAATTACAAACAAATATGTTTATATATTGAGAAATATCGTATGATCTAATGTTTAAAGTGAAAATTTACTTCAAAAAAATTTTTGAATAGGCTTTAGAGCAAAACGTACAGAACAGATAAATATATTGGAAGACATTAAATATTTATAAACAGAAAAAAATATAATTTTCAATTCAACTGAACAAAAGTAATTTGAATATTGATGAAGTTTCCAAACTCAATGAATAATTATCTCGCCAGCCAGATAAAAAGTTCAACTTGAGAAGAAAAACGCGCTGTCAAAAAATTATTTGAAGCGCAAGAGCGGCTCTTTTTTCAAAGAGCGAACAAGAGAAGGAAATGGCAGCGCCCGAGAGTGACAGATGTGATTAATTCAGCATCTCCATGGCTCGGTCAACCAATCAGATGCCGCCATTCTCCACAACTCCCAGCTGTCAGCGGCGGCTCACTTTTTGCCTCCAAAATTTAAATTTCCTCTCCGCAGGCCAACTTCAGCACGTGGCTATCACACAGGCATCAAGAGCAGAATTGATTATCCGAAAAATACCGAAAAAACTACTCTTCTTGGGGCTAAGAGGGGGTTATCGGCACCTTATGAGCTATAATGACCTCAATAATAATCTTTTTAAATTCTAACTCGGCACATAAAGGGAAATTAGTTAGCGCCTTCGCATAATTCTCTCCCCCAAAAAAGAAACCTCATTCGGCTAAAACAGGGAGTTAGTTTTAAGAGGTTTACACGCTACAGTTTTGCATCAATAACCATTCAAATGCATGAGGAAAGCAAGAAAAAATCTCGGTTCCTAAGGATCAAGAGAGAATAGAGATCACAAGAAAGTACATTCTGTAAAGTTGGAATTCAAACAAGTATTTATCACTTTTAAAACAATTACAGCACGATATGCAAAAAATGAAGGAATAACATGCAAATGAGTGAAGAAAAGCAATAAATCTAGAGCTCATCCAAAGAATTTACATATGGAGCATAAAATGCAAAATCGACAAATAGTTAATAGAAAAAATAACTTTTCTTACCTGATTTCTGTACATTGAAGGTGACATTTGCTGAGGGTAACCCGAAGATCCTCTCATATTACCCCAAGAGCTGTTGGGTCCCTGATATTGGGAGGCGTTCGGGTCCCCCAAGTTTTTATGAAGGCCCTGACTCGCACTGTAATCGTAATTGTTATGATATCTCTGTAGCGAGTTCGGGGCCTGAAGTAACTGGTTGAGCGTCGGCGTGGGCCCCGTTTGCTGAGATAAACTGGGCCCCGACAGAAACCTCTGTTGTTGCGAGTTATTGCCACCCGGGTAACCACCACCACCACTCATCGCAGGGCCCGGCGGCCTCTGCTGAGGCCCCATGCCGACGTTCCGGGGGCCCTGCGGGTATCCAGGCCTCATCTGCGGCTGGTTATACTGCGGATACATTTTATTTGATTGCGAGTTTGTTGACATATCACTGGTATTTCCCTGTCCGCCATGTTGATCGGCGTTGTTGCTGTTGTAGCTTCCCCGCGAGTAGTTCATGTCACAGCCGCCGCCATGGTTGAAATTCTCCTGCGAACTGGAATTCCTAAAATCCTCACTGTTCTCCCTGTTCGTACTTTGATTGAAGGCCTGGTAGTCGAGCCGCGTCCTGTCCATGGAGGCGGGGAAATTGCCCTCGACGTTCGCGCTCGCAGGCCTACTGTTGGGCTGCGGAGTAGTCCCTCCATCTTGGAAGCTATCCATCGTCATGTCCCTGTGTTGTGGGGTGCCGGCGGCGGGAGATCGGACCCGATTCTTCACCAAAACATTCCCGGTCGAGTCGTCCGAGTCTTCGAGCGTCGTTCCATTCTTGAGGCCCTCGCTGCCCTCCTGATCGCCGCTTTCAGGAGTTTTTTGTTCGGGGCAAGCCATCCGAGCGTGAGCTGGCGTTGCCATGCCTGTCGTCGTCACACCACCACCCTGCCGAACGGCATCGCTGTGTAATCCTAGCTCGCGATCCGGTACTCGACGTTCATTACTTTGGCCCTAGCACATGTCAATCATTCACTTGACCACATAATCGGAGAGAAAGAGAAGGGACACAACACAAATCTTAGCGACACAACTCCACCATTATTCCTAGTGTAGACTGCTTAAGCGGGAACATCTGCGAAACGAGTTTTTGTATCCCTCCGCGGCGATAAAATGGCGGAGAATCGCTCTCCGAGACTGAAATATCACAAAAAAACATCTTTAAACGGAATTCACAGATATTTTTTCTGTTTTTGTAATGTGTTATGCAGTAACAAGCAGCAATAAGTTCCCTTTTGCTGAGAACTACTTGCCTGTGCGCTTCGTGGTAGCGTATACTTCGGGAGTAAAAAGTCCTTTGCTCATCGATGGTTTCCTCGCAAAAATGTTTTTCTACTAACGTTGGCGTTTGTGATAGCGGTTGCATGTACTTCGAGTCTCTTAATGTTTATTGATAATGCATTTTGTCATCATTTCGTTTATCTCTTATCCAAAAATTAATGTACAATTTCAGGAAAGAGCCACAACATTTCTAAAGAACTTTGAGGATTTTTTTTCATATGTTTATGGATTACAATTTTTTTTTTCTTTCAAAAGCTACTATGTTTCTATTAAAATAAAACTGCTTTCATTTTTTTTTTGTTCACAGGCAAATTTTAGCTTGTTTTAGAGATTTTTTTTCTCTGAATTTTTTTTTTGCGATGAAGTCTCATGTCTTACAATTGTCCCCCCCCCCCCTAAATTATGGCTTGATGGTGAAAAAAAAAAAGCTATTAGCTATTTACTGCCACTACACCTTCTTTATTATTTTTATTATTTCCTTCCTTTAAAAAAAATCATTTAATATATATTAACAATACAAAATTAAAATTTTAACACTTACAAATATGGATAAAAATATATAAATTATCAGAACGCCCTTTCCTTTCATCAGAATACTGACACTTCACATTTTATTAGTTAAATATTTTTATTCATTTTGAAATGAATCTTGAAAATCAATTCATATTTTCTTCAATCAATAATTTAAGGAGATAGAGTGCTGGAAGATGAAATGCATTTCTGTCAAAAATTCGTGTCAATTTTCAGCAGCATTGAAATTAGTTGCTCATCTCGTGATATTAGATAATGCGTCTGATAGTGAGTTGTTTTATCAGCGTTTTAAATGGAAAAAAAATTGTATACAATATCATTAGAAATCCTGAAGTGGTTAACTACTGCCATCTACTGACAAGAATAAGTTAAATATTTTAAAGAAAAACTCCTTCCTCTTTTTTCCACCCTCAAGGAAAAAACCTAAAAGTATTTGTTTGTTAAAATAATAAAACTTCATAAAACTCAAAGAAAGATCCAATAGATGTTTTTCTTTGGCGCTAAAGTGTGACGTGTGATGTAAAAATACTTTTTTCTGTCTTTTTATCATATATGTACTTAAGACATCAAAAATATCCATGTGAAGCTAAGAATACACATCACAAGTATTAATACAAAATAAATATTGAAGCATAATTTTTAAATACACCCCCTTAGATAGTTTTACTGGTTCTCTTCGGAACATAACATTTGTTTCTTTCATTTCTGATGAAACTAAAATCAAAAGTTAGTGCTACTGGATAATAGATGGCAGCACATGGTATTAGTCATTTGACCTGAATGTTTATGAAAATAAATTTTTAATTCAAGTTTTATAACCTCTCAGGAACGACAGCAGAATTCTCGACATTTTTCCCACGCGATCTTTTTTTTTTTTCTTTTCAGAAATGACTTGGCTTTTGGGATTCATGTTGATCAGTATTTCTATTTCATTTATAGGGAATATTGAACAATATAATTATGCATTTTATTTCATTTTAACATTTGATCTTACACATACTCGTATCCTGTATTTCACTAAGTGGAGAAATTTTGACTTCCATTCGGCAAATTTAGAATCAGAATTTCTGTCCTCCCAAAAATGTAAGTTCGGGCCCGGGAAGCCAGCGTGCACGCAGTGGAACAGCCAAAGGGAGGACAGGGCAGGGGTGTCATCCCCCCCCCCCCCTCTTAATGAAGCAACAAAAGTATTTGTTTGAGCACTAGGGTGATTCAATTTTTTTTTTTTTGAATTTCTTTGGTCTTACCCCGCAGTTTTTTTGCACTTTTCACAAATGTGATGTATGTAAAATTTTAACTCAATTGAATAATATTTAGAGGTTGCGCAACGCGATCGAGTTATGTTGAAAATAAGCAATTTCGAGAGTTGGGAGTATATAATTTCATTACCCGAAATAATGTTGTTCTTCATATAAAATGGATTAATTTAAAATATTAGTTTACTCTACTAAGTAATTAGTCAATAAAATAATAGCTCAAAATGAGCACACAGAAAAAAGTTTCAAAGTTGTAAAAAAGTATCCTTAAAAAGTATTGCAAGAATTAATGAGCGAATAACTATATATGGGTCATTCCGACGAAAATGGTACAAATCATAACAGAGACTTTAGAATTTTTTAAATCAATTTTAATAACTACCACCCATTAAGTGTATTTTTTATTGGTTCTCCATTTAATTTTTGTGCCATCAAGTATCAATTGATTAGGTATAATCCATTTAGAAAGGACACAAAAAAATCCTCTTTGTCAGAAGAAGGAGAAAATGACGTGTCCCAGCTTCAAATTGCTAGAATTTTGAATGTGATTTAAAATTAAACTGAAATGTAACAACACAATAAATTACGCTGCACTGCACAAAAGATGCTTCTAACACCATTTCTGCAGAATATTACACAAATGAAAAAACATTTCCCCAAAAACACTATTATTTATCCATGTCCCTAGATTTTCTATGTTTCGAATTGTCCACTCTGTTATATGCCTTTTGGAAATAAAATGAACAATTGCATTCAATCTGATATACATTTTTTTTTAAATATAGGTTGTATAACTGCCGTGATTAGCTTGCTACATTGAATTATGTAGTCAACAACCAGGGTGAGCCTCATTCTTTTCTTATGATAATTAATTTGAACTGTTGGATGTCTACTCTATTAGAGCCGATTTCATGATGAAAAAAAATAGATTTTATCTTGAAATTGCAGACAGACTTACAGTTTTAGGCTGTTTATTCCACTTTATGCTTGTTCTGTGATTCTAACTTTTCTTTGTGATTATACAGCAATTTTTAAAGGCTTATTTGTCCACTCTGTTAAACAAAGTAATCAAAATATTTAAAATCCTTTCATAAATGAGTCATGTACTAGTTATTTACACTTCATTATACACAAATAAATGGAAACCCAATAAAAAAATATGATTAGTTGGTGGAAATTATTTAAATTGATAATCTTAAGTAAAGAGCTTCAGACATGATTTGTACCATTTTCGTCGGAATGACCCATATTTATTGTACGCGTCATTATTTATGTTACCTGTCATTTTGTAATTGTACGCTTTTTTTCTTCAGAGATATAAAAAAGCAACAAAGTAACTTTATTTACGTTCGCATTTCTGTACCTCAGAACCAGACTAACGTAAGTCCATTTTCGTCATTTTTCGGTAGAGGGGAAAAACGATGAATACATCGTTTTTCCCCTCTACTGAAAAATGACGAAAATGGACTTACGTTAGTCTGGTTCTGAGGTACAGATTTGTGCCCCTATCAAAAAATTTGAAGTACTCCTAAATATAAATATAGTTTACTAAATTTTTGGCAAATAATTCAGTGTATATAAAGTCACTAAATAAGACGGTAAGACGAACAAAAATACAAAGGCATTTACGTTCATTACGCACCAGTGGCGTATATGTGTTAAAATTTTGGAGGGGGCCTATCAGGATTAGCCTGCACTCCACTTTGTTTTTCTTTTCGAAATCTAAAGTTATTGGACTGCTGTAATGAAAGATCTTCAATTTTTCGGAGATGGGTCATTTAAGAAGGTAATAAAGAAAGGGTAAAGGGGAGGTTTTAGCTCCGTTTGGAACTTTTTTTTTTCCAAATTGATATTAATTTTAGACTGTCTCTGATGACGTTAGGGGCTCGGGGCTTCCCTTGGAAATTTTCTGAAACTAAAGCTCTAAAAAGGCAATTTTAAGTTACCTGTGGTAACGTAAAAGAAATAGAGAGGATTCAAGGATTTTCAGGAAATTCTTCGACCTTGCGGCTTCATTTTAGGTCGTGTTGATAATAATAATTTTTATTAATTTATTTTTTTTTTTAAATTTTTATTTATTTATTTATTTTTTTTTTTGAGCTTAAAAATCGAAAATTATTCATGAACAAACTCCAACCGAGTTACGTTTTATTACATAAAAAGAAAAAATCTTGATTTTGAGAGGGGCCCGGACCCCCTGCGCCCACCCCTTATATACGCGCTCGTTACGCACATCATTTACGTTCATTTTTGTCAATATCGAGAAATTTGAAGGTGTTTGCACGACCTCTAATTATTAATATATTTTTTCAAAATTTTGCACAAATAGTCAGTGTATATAGTGGCACAAAATAAAAGGGTAAGAAGCGCAAAAATAAAAAGGTTATTTTTTTCCATACAATTCTAAATCATCCTATTGAGCACAAATTTTGCGCTTTTATTACTTCAATTCCAAAAAATTCTGTGGGAGAGCACCCGCCAAGCGCGGATCCAGAAGGCGGGGGTGGGAGAGGGTCATGCCCCCCCCCTTAAGCAACCAAATACAGCATAAAACAGCATTTTTTTGGTCTAATAGTACGAAAAAATTGTCAAACACCCCCATTTTTGCTCAAAAATTGTCCTTTGACCCCATCCTTTCCGAAAATGACCCCTTCCTTTGCCACAAGCTGGATCCGCCCTTTGCACCCGCAAAACCCGCCTTTCTAACTACCATCATAAAAAAACTGCCTTTTAGAGCTCCATATAGATAAAGTGACAGACGAAGAGTAATGACTTTAACTTTTTTACACCACAGTTATTGAATAATAGTTTGTAACTTATACTTCACTTCACCTATAGTAAAAAAAAAATCAAATAGAAGTTTCAAATTTTATTCATTTACAATATTTACATAAATTTATGTTGCTTCAATATAAACTGACATAACTGGTCGAATTATGGGCTTGTAGTTTTTATCATGTGGGTAACATTTCACTGTCAAACCTTTGCGGTGCATGCTAGCATGCTTATTTTGTCGCAAAGATTGAGTTGAAGTTAATGCGCGTTGCAGTTGATAATCGTTGCCAAAAGATTAGAATGAGAAATCAGCCTATTTTGCTCAATTTCTGTTCTAGTCCACGTTTTAGGAATTCTATCTCAGACACATTTCATACTTCCACGTTTCTGTGTAGACCTCCAAAATACATTGCAACGAGTTCCCCGTCATGCATAGGCAAATTTACGAGAGGGGGAGCAATGTCCCCTCTGTCGATTTGAAATGACTTTGAATAAGGATGGCATACCTGCCAAAATCTTGAAATAAAAAAATCACGAGTTTTTTCTGAAAAATTCAGAAGAGTTTTGACAAGTACTCTTTCTCTGGTAGAAAAAAATTTCATTCATTAAATAAAATATAAAAATGACAGGGCTCATTGGTCAGAAAGATATGCTACCTACTAGTTATATTTCATTTCTTATTGCCTTCATGAAATGTTTAATTAAAAATTTTACGTAATTTCAAAACAATGCATTCTCAATACAAATTAAGATTTTTGTGTAGTTATTAAATCTCGACCGATGCATCGGCGCCGATGGTTGAAAAATTTATCCATCGGCCCAGCATTGACTGCCGATGCTTAACTGGAGAAAACATTGGCCCATCAGAATCGAAAAACATATAAATGCCTATGTTTTTTAGAAAAAAAAGAAAGAAAAAAAAAAAAGAAAACATCCATGTTTTCTATTTATCTAATGTTGCTTCATAATTTAAAGTAGAGATAGAACGAAGCGGCATTTGGCCGAAGCGCCGAATACCGAAGCTTCGGCCAACTAATGGCCGAAGCTTCGGCCGAAGCTTCGGCTGGCGCACATATTGAAGTTTTTGGATTAAATGCATAATAAATGCGTAGAGTTTTATACTTTTCTCCATATGTTTTAATATTCTTAATTCTTAGCGTTACACAATATTTTCAGCTTACTGTGGCATTCTTAAATTGATTTCATTAATTAAAGTTTATTTTTATTTTGGTTGTTTTTATTTTACTGTTCTTAGTATTACACAACATTTTCAGCTTACTGTGGCATTCTTAAATTGATTTCATTAATTAAACTTTATTTTTATTTAGGTTGTTTTTATTTTAATGTTCTTAGTATTACACAACATTTTCAGCTTACTGAGTCATTCTTAAATTAATTTCACTAATAAAAGTTTTCTTGTTTTGTTTTGCTTTGTACTGTTAGTACAAGAAAAGACGACATTACTATTTTTGTATTGCAAATTAGTAGTAGGAAGCTCTACTTGGAACATGAAAAGCTCAGTAGGCAGTTCAGTTGATGTTTTATAATAAAACAACTGATATGATCATGTATTATACCATAGAACTACCCAATCTACTACTATTTACGTTGTGTTATATATTATAAATATCTTAATATTCTTAATGCAAAATGCTTCAGTTTTTGGTGAATTCGAAAAAATAGTATCATGCATTCTTTTCTATTTGTCTTTCATTTGATATTTATTTTAAGAGGATTATTTAATAATGTCACATGTTCAAAGAAACTATTCATTCCAAGGTTGAATTTTGTCAAAAAAAAAAAAAGAGGGAAGGTTTTGGTTTTTTCACATCATAATTCTAAGTTGTGTGACAAATGAGCAGGTATTATTCTATTAATTCAAGTATAAATGACGAATCTTTTTTAAAGTTAATCAACTAATCAGAATTTATTCTTTTTTAATTATAAATACTTAAAATGCGGATCTTGGGTGGATGTGTGCTACTAATGGACTGGACCCTTTCCTCATATTTTGATTTATACAAAAATAAATAAATAAGATGTAGCTTTAAGTTATGTTATGTATTAACAATTACTTACTTGTTTTACTCTATCCTGATTTTGTTGCTTAGAATCTTAATCAATGAAATACATAATAAGTTAATATATGTTGATAGATTAATGCATCTCTTTAAAAAACTGAAATTGTGTACCTATAAATTTCAAAAAATATAAAATTTTAAAAGAAAGTAATTCTGGATGCATAATAGTTGTACATCTGCCCTAGTACACATAAGAACCATTACCATTGTTCAAAGTTTCAAAGCTAGCAATCATTCAAAAATACTTAATGCAGTTTATTTATATATAGCTTTTATTTTAAAACTAAAGTTTTTTGAACAAATATAACGAAATGTATCATTTAAAAGAACATATTGTTAATAAATATTTTATTAATTATTGAATGCATTCTGGCTTTAAATGTTCAATACGCACATATTTTTAATCTATATACATAAAAGACTACTTTTGAAAACGTATGACCGGGGTAATCTTCTAAACTACTGGACCAATTTTAACCATTTTTTCACCGTAGATAGCTACAGTAACAGAGAGCAGGATAAGCTATAATTTATTTCTAAAAAGCTTAGTTTAAAAAAGTTATTATGGAAAACAGTTAATTTTATGTCATTTCCCCATTAAATGATTAAATTTTCAACCCATTGTTGCAAAAATTTGGTGCCATGCAGCAACAATATTGATTGTAATCATATTGAAAATTTTGAACCAAGGCTTCTCTGGAGTAAGTATGGAATTTATTGCCTTCTAAGGATTATTGTATTTATCTGAGCCAACAATCGCTAATGGGTGAAATTAAAAAAAAAATTGATTTTGGCAATAGTTAGAGAATAGAAAGTGTTTATAGTCAAAAAAATTTCTAAATTAGGTACATAAGATGTTTTCACCTCACCAATGTTGTCACGAGGATAGAACTAATAATGGGACTTATTTAACGAGCAATATTTGGAAATGGTTAATTTCAGTGCGAGTGATACTGTAAATATATATTTATTTTAATATACCAAGCTTATAACATTTCCTATTTACTCAAACATTATTTGTAGCTTGCTATTTTTTTTAGCTTGCATTATTTTTTTTATAGTTTATTCATAACATAGCCATTGTTTACAGAAGTAGCCATTATGTTTATAGATGTGCACTTTAGTGTTGGGAAATTTATGAATGAGTTTCACTAAACCACCCTATACCCACAGAAACCCGGGCAGGGCCGGGTACCTGGCTAGTCTATATACATAAAAGACTACTTTTGTATCCGTATGTCCGGGGTAATCTTCCAAACTACTGAACCGATTTTAACCATTTTTTCACCGTAGATAGCTACGGTAACAGGGAGCAGGATAAGCTATAATTTATTTCTAAAAAGCTTAGTTAAAAAAAAGTTATTATGCAAAATAGTAAATTTCATGTAGTTTCCCCATTAAATTATTAAATTTTCAGTCCATTGTTGCAAAAATTTATTGCCTGGCAACAACAATATTAATAGTGATCATAATTAAAATGTGAACCAAGGCTTCTCTGGAGTAAGTGTGAAATTTATTGCTTTCTTAGGATTTTTAGATTCATCTGTGCCAATAATCGCTAACAAGACTAAATAAAAAGATGATTGATTTTGGCAACAGTTAGAGAACAGAAAATGTTTATAGTCAAAAAATTTCTAAGTTAGGTACATACGATGTTTTCACCAATGTAGTCACAAGGATATAAACTAATGATGGGACTTATTTTACGTGTAATGTTTGGAAATACTTGACTCCAGTGCGATTGATTTTACAGGGTGTGACAGAGAAACTTGCTGATTTTAATTGGATGCTAATTAGCAAGGAGTGGGAAGAGTCTCATTTTAAAGAGAGGGTCCTGAAGTTTTGTTATCTCATAGTTTAGTTGTCGCCGTGCGTTTGACAAAGGAGCAAGGAGCGTTCGCCGCCGAATCTTACTTTTCAAATAATCTTTCGGTGGTCGCCACTCAACGTGCCTTCCGAACTCGGTTCAAAATTCAGCCCGTTGTTCCCATTCCTGGCTGGGAATCGACTGTTTTGTGGGTGAAAACATTCAGGGAAAGTGAGAGTATGGCAAACAGAGGCCCTGGAGGTCAACGGATTTCGAGAACCCTAGAAAACAGAATCCCCCGAAAAATTGAGGGAGTCGTTTTTGCTCTCTCCCGGGCGTTCGGCGCGTAAACACGCTGCTGCTTTGGGGATTTTTGATTGGACACTTAGACGAATTCTTCACAACGAACTCCAGTTTCATCCCTACAAATTTTCTGTGGTTCACCAGTTGAGTGATAACGTCCCCTTGAAAGGTGACGTACCGTGGCCGGCCCGCTCTTCCGATTTGACACTCTGTGACAATTTTTTTGGGGGTATCTCAAACCGATCGTTTACAACGACAAGCCCCGGACCCTGCAACGCCTGGAGAACAACATCCGGCTTGCTATCACCAACATCCCATCAGTCGATATGCTCGAAAGAGTGCAACAAATCTAGGGTACATGAGTGCATCATGAACAGGGACCGTCATTCTTCCCGATGTAGTTTTTAAATCTAACTAATATAAAAATTCAGAATGGGTGCCATATCCTATAAAAAGTAGTAAACTAATACATGATGTACTTTTCCCTTAGTTGACTTTTCAAGTCTGCAAGTTTCTCCGCCGCGCCCTGTACCAAGTTTATAACCTTTCCGATTTACCTAAACAT
Organism: Uloborus plumipes; assembly: GCA_038373865.1. Lineage (NCBI taxonomy): Eukaryota > Metazoa > Arthropoda > Arachnida > Araneae > Uloboridae > Uloborus > Uloborus plumipes. The sequence goes on along the minus strand of JAXGGA010004123.1, from coordinate 61,491 downwards.
TATTTGTAGCTTGCATTTGTATTTAAGGTGTGTAATACAGTTTTTTAGTTTGTCCAGTCAGAAAAAATTGCCATTGTTTACAGAAGTAGCCATTGTGTGTATAGATATGCACTTTAACGTTGAAAAATTCATGAACGAGTGTCACTAAAACACCATACCCGGCCGAAACCCGGGCAGGGCCGGGTACCCGGCTAGTTTAATATAAATTTCTATTATGCTTTATCATGAAGAACAATTTTGAGTTAAAAAGACTATCTTATATGATAATAATTGTAACAGAAAATTTGCTGCATAAATTTCAGGCCGAAGCAGCCGAAGCGGCCGAATCACAACACATGCTTCGGCCAGACCGAAGCTTCGGCAAAATGGCCGAAGCTTCGGCCCGGCCGAAGCTTCGTTCCATCTCTAATTTAAAGTAAATACAGCAGGCGGCCTGAAATTGGGCAGCAACGGGACGAGCAAGTACTGAATTTTAGAATTTGCTAAATTTTAGACCGCTACCGAAATTTTCACTGCGCTATAGACATTTTTCAAACGCTTGCTTTGGTGAGAGTTGTAAGAATTAATATGCACTTCCATAGAAATAATAGGGAAGTTTTCGATTTTTTTAATTTCATTTTTATATGAAAGAGGACATTAAGAAAGAAGACAGAACAACATAGATGAACATCATCGGTGAAAAATTTTTGCGCTGCGGCAGGTTGTTTTTTTTTTTTAAATATTTTTTAAATTTCAAGCGATGGTGACGCCATATAACGGGTGAGATTTTTCGATCAGGTACAGAAAGCGCCAATAGAGCGAGAAGCTTTGAGTATCCGCCCAAGAAGAAATCGGTTTTTCCGTGCTTGCAGAATGCTATTCCCCAGGGTTGCAATTATAGGTAAAAGTCACAAAGTAATGCCTTTCTAAAAATTTAAGTGTGGTTTTCGCCTGTAAACTTTTTTTTTTTTTTTTCAAATGTTGTCGAAAATAAAAACTGCTTCTTTTTTTTCTTGTTCTTGCAAAGTACTTTTGAAATATAGTCTTTACTTCACTGCAAACGGTTAAAAAACACCCTTGAAAACTAATGCACTATATGACAATGACTATTATTTGTCATTGTGTTTGGAAAAATTAAAAAACCGAATCGGCAAGTATCTTCACCTAGAAAGTAACGTAAGAAAATAGTCTATAAAGAGCTATTTAAACAGCTCTTTTAACAGCTCGTTCACTCGTTTAATAGTTAAAAGGGAAAAAAAACTTTTTTTTTTGCCATTTGAAATGTAAAAAAAAAAGAACTTTTTTTTCTGTTTTACATTAAACAACATTTCGGGTTTCGGAGGGGGGGGGGTCCGTCGTCCCCCCCCCTCTGTATACGGCCTTGGTGTGCTCATTGTCTTCACTAAAAAAAATCTGAATCTCTGAAAAGTTTAAATTCATTCATATATTCATTATATTATTTTATTTTATTAAACTTTTTTTTTTTTAAATTTTTTCTTAATTTATTTTTTGAGATTCGTTAATTTTCTGTCAAATACAAAATTTTAATAGGAAAGCAATTTGAATTGATTGGGGGGAAAAAATGAATTATTTGGCTGAGCTGCACTGCACATGCTAAGATCTCAATATCTGTCCTTCTTCTTTTATTTTTCCTTCGTTCTCGGGCTATTTTCGTGGCACAAGGTTTTTCATTGGTTATTGCTTTCATTTTTATATTGCATGATTATTTGAACATATTTCCCCCTAAAAAAATATATACATAAATAAAAATAAAATAAAATAAAATTTTCTTAAACATATGAGGAATTAAAATACAGAAGCGCCGAAGAAAACGTAAAAGTTCAATTAAAATGCAGTTAGATGCAGGCCTGTCCTTCCGAATTGGGGGAGGTGGGGGGGTCAATTAAAATACAGTTTTGTATTTTAACTGACCCCCTCTCCCCCGAATTGGGGGGGATTCCGAATTGGGGGAGGGGGTCAGAAGGGGGTCAATTAAAATACAGTCCCCCCTGGGGGACTGTATTCGTGGTTCGTTCTGTAAAATACATTCCCGCCAGGGGGGGGACTATTTTAATTGACCCCTCCCCCAATTCGGAATTTCCCCCCCCGTTCGGGGGAGGGGGTCAATTAAAATACTGGGGGGGAACTGTATTCGTGGTTCGTTCTGTAAAATACAGTCCCCGCAGGGGGGGCTGTATTTTAACTGACCCCCCCTCTAACCCCCTCCCCCAATTCGGAATTCCCCTCTATTCGGGGGAGGGGGGATCAATTAAAATACAGTTTTGTATTTTAATTGACCCCCCTCTGACCCCCTCCCACAATTCGGAATCCCCCCATTCGGGGGAAGGGGGGTCAATTAAAATACAAAACCGTATTTTAATTGACCCCCTCCACCAATTCGGAATCCCCCCCCCCGGGGGAATTCCGAATTGGGGGAGGGGGTCAATTAAAATAGTCCCCCCTGGGGGGGAATGTATTTTACAGAACGAACCACGAATACAGTCCCCCAGGGGGGACTGTATTTTAATTGACCCCCCCCCCCAATTCGGAAGGACGGGCCTGCATCTAACAGCATTTTAATTGAACTTTTACGTTTTCTTCGGCGCTTCTGTAAATGTAATTTTAGAAGAATCAGCTTTCCTTTTTGCAACTCTGGTTAAAACGGAAGTGAGGAAAATGTAATCCTTTAAATAAATGATTGTCTCTCGAATATATAAAGCTATCTTCTAAATCAGATGTAAAAGTAATGTTTCACGTAAATGTAGTTTCGAAGACTGCATGTGTTATGACTTTTAAACAATCTTTAAATTGTTTCATGTGCATTATAAATGTTTTAAACTCTGAACACATAACAACACTATGTATTTTGATGTTTTTTTTTTTTTTTTCTTTTCATCAAATCAAGACTGAAACAGTTTTACTCCTAGAAATCAAGTCTTTACACGCATGTTATTACTATAGCCGTCCCTTTAGAAAGCCGCACCGAGCCCTAGGAGATCAGCGCCAAATGACTGAAGTGGCAGAAATTGTAAGTTCTGCATGTACACTCTTTTTCTCCCGTCTGGCTAGCCGCTTAAGGATCGCAGGTAGCCATGCTGGAAACGAAGCAGTCGAAAGCGTCACGACCAGTACGAGGTAGGGAAGCACAAGGACTATATTTTCACGTAAAAACTGTATATAAGTGTACATTTATTTGGTTTCAAAATTTTGTTTGTTTTCGTTAAAAAAAAAAAAAGAAAAGAAAGGAAGGAATGTATCATTATTAAATGTGAGTGACAACGGAGAATCTTCAGAATAGAGTTTAATAAGATCAAATGTTTTAGCTTTGGTTTCTAACTAGCTTGGATGCTGTATGTGTTATGTGATATAACTATTCCCTATGTACAAAACATTTGAATTAAGGAATGTAATTTACTTTTGAGGGTTGGAGCGAATTTAAATTCAGTCAGTTGACTTCCTTTACATTTATTGCACGGGCATCGCCGTGCGGGTATTGCTATCTATATAACTAAAGATGACGGGTTTCGTATGTTTGTAACCGATGGCCAGAAGCTCCCAAAGCACCTACAGACCTGAAACTTGGCACAAAATCCGAACGTATCCCCGTAAAATGAACTTGGAGGACCGAATTCTAAATTTCGAATTAGTTATTTTTAAAATTAATTAATCAGTCTCATTTTTGGTGTATCCGTCATAATTGAAGGGGGAAGTTTTTCCCCCACCCCATAACATTACATATCGCTGGAAAGGGGTTATTTTTCTGAAAAAGAAAAGTTTTAGCACGTTTCTCTTCGTTTATTAGAACAGGAGATGTTAATTACTCAAATTTAGTAGATTTTCAAGTCTTAACTCTATACGCAGAACTGAAACACTAGGGCCATTTTCCAGACAAACTGCTCTTTCGTCCCTGAAGTTACACAGTTGTTTAAATTTGCGTATTAAGTTAAGCCTTGAAAAGTGACTAAATTTTAAAAATTAAAATCCCCTGTTACTTACTTAACTTAATGCCTTTTTGATGTATTTGGCGAATTGTTTTGAACTTTAACACTACTTTCAGAAGAATTTAAAACGTTGTGGGGCACATTTAAATAAAATAGTAATATAATTATAATTTTTCTTCACGGGGGGGAGGTGGAGAGAATTTAAATTTATTCAATTGATTTCCTTTTAATGCACGGGCATCATCGTGCGGGTACTGCTAGTAAAGAAATAAAAAAAATAATAAAATAGTTCGTTCCTTTTTCTTTTGCCAAAAATAAATTACAACAAATTAAAACGTTAGAATGAAAACAAAAACAAATTCAGCCAGCAATTATTTTTTCACATTACGAAACCAGGGATATGGAGTCGGATTCCGAATTGGACTTATTTTGGGATAAAGTGATAAAGTCGGAGTCGGGAGTCAAAGGCTTCAAAAGTCTAAGAGTAGGAGTCAGGAATTTATCCTAAAAGCCTGCATTTCTGTCATGGCTTCGGAGAAGAGCGAGAATCGAGGAGTCGAAGTCGGAGTTGAGGTCTTCAGTTGAAGGTCCTGAAATTCTACGAAGTCCGCGGTTGGTCATTTTCCCATCACACAGTTGTCTTAAACACATTTGCAACATTTAAGCATCGTAAACTATTGTATTATGTATTGCAAGCTGCTTGTTAGTTAGTTTAAAATATGGTTAACGGGATGGATAGCGATGAAATTACATACACCTGCTAAAACAAAGAAGTGTCAACACGGAATACAAAATGGTCTATTGTTCTAAAAGTTTTGCAAAGAGTTAGAACAGGTTCTGCCATCATTTGAGAATTTTTCAATGTTTTTTTATTTTAAATTATCTTATTAAAACAAACTATAATTACATGTGCCCACCATCTCGTATGCAAAAGTACTGATTGAGAATCACCATATCACTTTTTAATGCTGTAAAATAAAACTACAGAGGGTGCACATATTTTTTTTTTTTTTTTTTAAATCTTTAGCGCAGTTTAATATTTTAAAATTTTTTCCTTCTGCTTACTGACCACAACATGCAATGTGCTAAAAATACTTTCCAACAGGAGCACTAAATTTTTTTGTGGGTTGTTTTAGACCCCGTCATAGTGATAAGTGCAGTGGCTCTCTGTAACTTTTTCTTCAGCTGTTTGGCTCTCGCCGTTTCTTCGGTTCGACGCATGCTTTGCTTCTTTTCAGCTTCGATGACTCTAAACAATTCCTTGATTCTCCTTTTAGGATGTTTATTCAACTCATAGAGCAAATCTTCAAAACACGAATCAATCGTTGCCTTCATCAGAGAAGGATCTACATTTTTAGCGCTGCTTCCAGTGCAAGTTTTATAAATTTCAGAAATCTTTGCCAACTCTACTTCTTTTTGCAATGTTTCTTCTTTTTCACTTTGTTCATGATCCAAGTTGCTCACTTCTTTTCTGAGACAGTTCAAAGTTTCTTTCACAACAGCAACTTCTTTTTCTGCATTAAAAATTTTATCATCCCATTCCTTCAATTCTTCTTCCATTTTTTGCTTGGCCATTGTGAGTTCTTGGGATTCATATTTTGTCGACCCCCTGCTGATGTGGCTGTACTGCACCAGGGACAGGTTGCTGCTCTTCAGACGATCAATCACTCTAAGAATGGCATCAGCAGATTCGACACGAGCGTCCACGGGAGAGTCAAAATTTTCTTCAGATTTCACAAGATCTTCAACAACCTTCCTCTGTAATTCGTCCTGCTCTTTGGCAGTGAACGTGGGGCCAAAGGATTTCAGGAAATCTTTTGGAACCTTAACTCTTTCTTTATCCAACGGAAAAAGATCATCTAAAAATGCAGTGCACATCAAACATTCCAATAGCTGTTGTTCCAACTGTTGAATTTCAGTTTGTAGCATAAAAAGCTCATTCTGGGTTTCGTTGAGGCTTTCTACCTTTTCAAAATTTTCTTTCGCCAATTCTTTTACCTTATTGAAACTATGAGATGCACTTTGATAACTATTCTGAATCAATTCCAGAAAATTAGACACGTCTTCTTCAAGTTTCTGTGCATCAAGAGCAATTTCTTTATTCATGCTTTCAATTTGTTTTTTCATGCTCTCAACTACTTGTTCCCTCACAATCGATGCATGTTCATTCAAAAGAATCTCTGTATTTCTGTTTATGTAATCGGTAATACTTTTCTCCCCTTCTCTGTGAATGCTTTTAGTAAGTTCCAAAATGTATTTGGGATCGATCAAGTTCTCTTCCATGTCTTTAACAGCGCACTGGACCAACCTCGCTTCTTTTTCTGCCAGTTCTCGAAGACTCCGCATGGTCACTCGGAAGGAGTCAATCTTGGAACTCTTCTCAGCGGCACCACTTACCTCAGGCCTGAGTTTTCTTTCTTTTTGAATCCTACTTGCATCTTTTTTATCCATTAGGAAATACCTATGCGATTTCAACGCTTCAAATACGAATAATGTACTTTCTATACTTCAACTATTTCAGCATCGCTGCACTAATCATAACATTGCGAACAAGAACAAAAACTGAAACCATGGAAACCGCGGTCCTCACACAGCTTGGCAGAACTTCGGCTGTGATTTATTATGGCTTTAAGACTTTGTGAACTCTGGCACGTTTCTTCTCTCTCATAATGTGTTAAAGAAACTGGTATATCTCTTTGAAAATAATGGTTCACCCTTGAAGAATACCAATAATTCTCACACAGAGCCCAAGAACTTCATGATTTATGGATACATTTTTGTAGCATTAAAATGTAACATGTAAAAAGCGTTTGTCTAAGGACTATTTCTATAGGCTTGGTTCACACTAAAAAGTATAAAATAAAATAAGTGTATAATTTCTTGGTTATACAAAAAAAAGAAAGAAAAAATGCTGATACTGACCTCTTAGGTGAACTCTAAAGCAGCTGATAAAATGTAAATTAAAATTTGAAAGAAGAAAAAATATATATGGTGTACTAAAAGTCATTTGTACAAAGAAGCATACTGCCTAGTTCTTCTCTCAAATTCTTAGTTTGAAATTTTATAAGCTGCTTTAGAATTTACTCTAATGATGACAATGTTGATACTAACTGCGATTTTTAAGAGAAATCGCACTTATTTTATTTCATACTTTTTAGTACGAACCAAAATTATAGAAATAGTCTTTTCATTTCCAAAAATATTTTTATAATTTATTTAAAAGTGTTTTCGTTTTGAAATTTAGTTGAGGTGAAACTTTTCAAAGTTCAAACATAGTTAGTTTCCTGTTACCTATCCAAATTAAAATAAACAAAGGGAGAAAAAAAAACGGCATTCAATTTCGTTGTTATATAAATGTTGGATAAAGAGATAGTGCATTATATTAAGTAAACCTTAAGTCACGCCGAGAACTTTTGTGTCTTCTTTTTTTTATAAAGCACTTAACAATCTAATTGATTGCTCAGATATTATTAATTCCATCCATTTTACTGTTCCAAATAGAACTCTTAGGAGTCATCTGTGTTTTAAAAATATTTTTACAAAGTTTAATTAAGTTGATAATTTTTGCCTTTTTAAATTTTACAAACTTTTTAACTCTCATTGTCGCGTTTTGGATATTTTTAATATGTCTTTTAATAATTTTAAGTCTATTTGTTTTAGTATTTTAAATGTGTAATTTGTTTTAATTCGTTTGTTGTCTTTTAAATGTTTACAAAATTTTAACTCCTTGTCGTGTCTCAGATACTTTTAACATGCCTTTTAATTGTTCTAAGTCTATATGTTTCAATATTTTTAATGTATAATTTGTTTTATTTGTTCTTGTTATACTTGTCACTGAAATTGGATTTGTCTGTTGTGCGCAATACTTTAAATAAATAAATAAAAAATAAATAAATAAATATTTAAAACAGTTTTGGTACATAGTGACTAATAAATAAACATGCTTTGAAAACAACTTTTAAACTGATAACTGTAGTCCTGGATCTAGCAGCACTTCTGTAGGAATGTTTGAGTACGGAGAATTTTTTTCCAAAAATGTTTAGTAGGTGCCCTAGGAAGTATTTTGGACTCGGGTGGACATTCGCCACCTGGTGCGTTTTTCTGCTATGACGTCATCAAAGATGGTGGCCGCTCGCTCTCATAAATGCTATACAAATGCCCAGTACTTCTGTAGGAAATTTAAATAGGGAGAATTTCTTTTCAAAAATGTTTAGTAGGTGTCCTAGAAAGTATTTTAGACTCGGGTGGACCTCCGTCTCCCGGTACATTTTCCTGTTATGACGTCATCAAAGATGGCGGCCGCTCGATTCCATAAATGCTCATATCTATGTTACTATTTGACCGATTTGTATAAAAATTGCAAATTATTTTACTAATTTGTCTGATGCTATTTGTCTTTAAGCTGCACTGTTAGAAATTTATTCGAAAAAGTAATTGAAAATCAATTTATTGATTTTTTTTCATTTTTCTTTTTTCATTTTTAACTACCAAGGCCCTACCATAAAAATGATATCTTTTATTTTTACGAGAAAATGCTAATTTACCGCTTCTTGCATGCCAAAAGATGCAGCTGTATTACAAAACAGTAAAACATCCTGCACGTCCAAGGGATAGCAAGGAAAATTTAAATTTAGGTAAAATAGTGGCAAATGAGAAGAAATACGAAAATTCAGGCATGTTGTAGCAGTTTAGGAGAATTACTTGATCTTTTTACACAGTTCTGATGTTGTTGCTGATTATGATTTTTCCACTTTGAAAACATATTCGAACAATCGGTTTTATCATTTTGTACACTCAGTTTTGAAGAAAATCCACAGTAACAACAGTTTTTATTTCTGCTAATGATTCTATACCATATAAATTAGCATGCGACTATTTACACAGCTCAAATGAATTTCAATCGTATCCTCAATCAGCTGGGCCAGAACCAGTAGCATACATAGACTTAGTTGCGCCCCCTTGCTAGATTTGTAAGTGCACTCCCATCCCTATTAAACTATAAGAAATATTTTTCCCGTGTAACTCATAGTGCTATTTTTCTGGAAAGTGCGCCCTCAAACCTCATCCCTCCCCCACCCCGTGGGGGTTTAGGGGTGCTATGTACGCCACTGGCCAGAACTGTATACCAGCAACCTATGACGAAGGTGTGTACATGATATCGGATGTAATGTTCAACTAAACATTACAGATAAGTTTGCAAATGTTGTACAGGGGTTGGGTGCATTCCGAACGGCAACAATTGTGATATGCTGCTTAGGAAAATATCTTCGGAAAGGTCTAATATCCGATGTGTTTATTGAATCGGATACGATATTAAAACTAACCACGATTTTGTCCAAAAAAGAAATGATTTGAACAGCTACCATGAATTTTCTAAGAAGCAAACTCTTAACTTAGATGCAAAGCTGTCTCAATGTTTAAATATAACCTGCTAGAAAGTTTATATTTAAACATTGACTTGTTTAATATACTTCCTCATGCATCACACTATTTACTGACAAAAACACTGGCTTCAAAATATTCAATTAAAAATATATTGAACTTATTTAATACTCGTGACTGAAGACATACCGGAGACTGTGCTTTATACAATACGAGGGAAAAAGAGTTAAGATCGCTCAAGCTCCATTCATAAAGCCATATTGGAAGTACTTCCTTGCAACAAAGCACAAAATCCTTGTACTACTACAAGGAAAGCCAGTAAAAGAAGTCAAACAGACAGCCTCACCGGCCTTACCTCATGTTGCGAAAACTTATAGCTCGTTCCTCTGACGTGGAAGAGCTCTTTCAATATGAACTATTTGAAAACTGTTCATTGTTTAATGAACAATAGTTTGCGTTGAAATTACAAATAGTTGCATTGTTAAAGAGCTAGAAAAATCTTATGACAACATAAGAGAAGAGACCTTGTTCAAATCTGATGAAAAGTCCTGTTATATAGTGAACTTTTCTATACGAAAGGGAATGAAAGATAAAAACAAAAAAACTTGCCGAAGCAGTTCCTGTTTTTTTTATTGTTGTTATTTTTTCGATCAAATATTCGGAGTATTACAAAAGGCTGTGGAAGAGTTTGTAAAATTTTTGACAGTTAGAGCAAATTTTTCCCTAAAAAGTCTAAAAGCGTAGAGCCAAGGTAGAAGTACTGTTATACATGTTATTAAAATCTCTCAAGATGCTACTCTATCTGTCCTAAACAACAGCTTTTGGGCATAATCAGGAAACAAACTGATCTCACAACGTGGAAAGACCTGGACTTAAATTGCTTGACATTAGAGGAAGCAGACTTCTAGAATAATGGTGTTAGCTTTATTTTCCTGGTATGCTTTTATTCAGCGATTTGGTGTTTAGGAACTTTAAGGCAACACTAAAGCTATGGATTCTATGCGACTTTTGTCTGTTCATAATATTCACCGAAAAAGGTGAAAACATTCCAACCATCCACGCACTATCCTGACCAAGTTACTGAAGTACATTTTCACTAAAGCAGCTCATCGTGTTTTTATGAAATATTGGGAGACATTTGGTATATCATCTGACTGGAATACGTAGAACAAATTCGTAAATCAAGCAGAATTATGCGTAGTGCAGGTAATACGAAAAGGGTCATTCTGTAAATCATTAGATGAAATAAGATTATAGCTGTATCCTGATGGAAGAATATTGACTTTGAGAAGTTGCCATCTTCTAGTGCAAAGAGTGCCACGGGCCATTAATTGAGATAATATTTTTTCACATTGTACCTTTAGCACTATAGGATGGTAAAGGCGGTTCTTCGAATATTCTTTTAGAATAGAAAAGTCATAATCAATAACAACATCGGAACTGTAAAAAGAGATCAAGTAGTTCTCCTAAACTGCTACAACACGTCTGAATTTTCATAATTTTTCTCATTTACATGTTTTAACTAAATTTAAATTTTCCTCGCTATCGCTCGGACAGCAAGACTTTTTACTGGTTTGTACTACAGTAGTATCTTTTAGCATGCAAGAAACGGTAAATTAGCATTTTCTAGTAAAAATAAAATTGTTGATACCATTGGTTATGGTTAAGCCTTGGAAGTTAAAAATAAAAAAAATAAAAAAATAAAAAAAAATCAATAAATTTATTTTTAATTATTTTTTCGAATAAATTTCTAACAGTGCAGCTTAAAGACAAATAGCATCAGACAAATTAGTAAAAAAAAAATTGCAATTTTTATGCAAATCGGTCAAGAAGTAACATAGATATGAGAATTTATAGGGTTGAGTGGCCGCCATCTTTGATGACGTCATAACAGAAAACTGTACCAGGAGACGGATGTCCACCCGAGTCTAAAATACTTTCTGGGACACCAACTAAACATTTTTGAAAAGAAATTCTCCCTATTTAAATTTCCTACAGAAGTGCTGGGCATTTGTATAGCATTTATGAGATTGAGTAGCCGCCATCTTTGATGACGTCATAGCAAAAAAATGCACCAGGTGGCGGATGTCCACTTGAGTCCAAAATACTTCCTAGGGCACCTACTAAACATTTTTGAAAAAAAATTCTCCGTACTCAAACATTCCTACAGAAGTGCTGTCAGATCCTGGACTACTGTATTTGAATCAAAAAAATCTTCGAAAATCTGCATTCGAAAATTCTAAAACGCCTAAAATCCGTAAATCTTTACTTGCTAGAGAAACACAAGAAAGGAAATCAAAAGCAGTAAAAAGTGTATAGTACGCAGAATGTATTGGGAAAAAAGCCTTCATCTTACAGTAGATTAACAAAAGCTGACAATGATATTTTTGCGAAAACAGGTTGTTTTTTTTTGCGTAGACACTGCTCGTGCAAAAAATAAGAGGGCGACGGTTTTCGTAGCATAATGTCGCACTAAAGCTTTCTAAATTAAGGAAAATAAGGTCATGAGATCCACAAGACATGAGAACAAGGGTAATGTAAGCAACACTTTCCAAAAAAGAAATCAAAGGTGTTTAAATAAACTTTTTTGAAAAAGTAGCATAGAACATAATGTGACGCAAGGTCCCAAAATTCCTGTGGTTGCAATCTTGTCGTTTGGGCGGCCAGGGAGGGGATCAATCCCCCCTGACTTTGAAAAATGAATATATTTTCATACAAATGAGTTTTTTTCTGTTTTTAGGTGAAATTAGCAATGAGTATATAAGATCTGCCCTCTCCCTCTGGAAAAATTCGGAATGACGTGCCTGTGTGGTTCGTATTCAACAAGAAACATTTAGCCTTCAGTAGATGATATGAAGTTAAAAATGCAAGACAACGTGTCCAAAAGTACAAATAAAATGTTTAAAAAGAGTTAGAAAACTCTAGCAAATAGCTATTTCGGGGCTATTATAAATGAAGCCCCATCATCAGTGCAAAAAGATGATTGAACCAGGAATGCGAGAAACGCGAGGGTAAGTAAGCAGAACAGAAAGAGTAGGTACGCAGAAACTTACCTAATGGGTTAAACAAGACAACTGCGCAACAAAGATTACGTAAGTTTTTAAATAAAAGATTTCCAAATGTTAGGGAAAGGAGGGGTGCTAGACAGATCATTGACAACTAAATCAGAATTTTTCCAGATATAATAGGATTCCCAAAAATCTAAATCAAAAATCGAAGAACAACTATGGATAATTTTTGCAGAGGAAAAATCAAAAATATGGCCACATGACCAACAGTGTTGGGCAATGGAAGAGCGTTTGAAATCCTGTTTTTCAACACAATTTTCATGTTCTTTAACACGGAATTTTAGAGCACGTCATGTTTGTCCTACTTATTTAGGATTATATTTGCTAGAGTTTTCTAACTCTTTTTAAACATTTTATTTGGACTTTTGGGCACGTTGTCCTGCATTTTTAATTTCATTAATTGTACAAAGTTTTCGACTGCTTTTCTTACAAAGTAGATGATATGTATTCCCATAGACGGTTGGTGCACCGAAATCGGGGGGGGGGGTCAAAAGAAATGTAGTGGGTCGGGGGCACCACTTCTGCCGCTGTTTTTCTTTCGTTCTTTTTTTTTTTTGGAACGGGTGGGGAGGGGGGGGGGTTGCAACATTTCACTCTAATGAAATAACATGAAAAACTCAAGTTTATGGAGTCCATAGGAGTAAGCTATCACCTTGGGGGAGGAGGGGGGCACCTATATGGTAAGTAAAATTTATGATCTTACTTTTTATGGTCTCTTAGAACAAAATGTTTTGTCGTTCCAGGATTTTACTAAGGGACAATCACTGAAATTTCCATTTCTGATCCTCGAATTTATGTGGATAAGATTTCTATTCACATAGCCAAACGCCTTTCACCTACGCGTAGCTCAACTATAATCCTTGCTTCATTGAAGAGAAAAAATGTTGAATTCAATTTTTTTGTTAATTACTTAAATGAAAAGTTCTTCCTTTTTTCTTCAAGTATAATCTTCTTTTACGAGTATCACAAGTAAATTCATAAAACAGAATTTCATTTTTTTCACTGAGACATAGTTTTAGAGTCAGCACAAATTATTTTTAGATGAATTATCAAAAATTATTTCTTCACACTCAAATGTATAGCTCCAACATGTAAAGGAAACCGTACAAAAACGTTACACGTGGGACATCTTTTATAAAGTCCCATTAATTTTTTTAAAAACCAAATGCATAAAGACAAAAGTTAAGATATGTGACAAATTTATACACCCCCCCCCCCATGAGATAATTTCTTTTAGTTCTGTAATTTAACTATGGAGAAAAACTTTACTAATTTAAGCGTTACGTGTGTAACCAAAAATAGTAGTTTGAGTATTTTCCAGGGTCGAAACTTACTAAAAGTCTCTATAATGAATTTATGAGACAAAGATTTTGTGGAGCATTTGTTTTAATGGTCTGCGATAATTTTTCGAAAATAATAAAAATAATAATAATAACTAGGGATGCACCGATTAATCGGCAGTACCGATTAATCGGCCATAATCAGCCTCTTTGCCGATTATTAATAATAAAAATATTTTTAAATATTATTTTTCAAAGCACGCCTTCACTAAGAAATTATGACGATTAAATTTACTGACAGTAAAGAATTTTCTGCAAACATTACTATAACATGTAATATGAAATTGTATAGAGTAAAAGCAAAGCAAATAATTCAGAAATTGCTTAAAACTGAATGAAATATTAAAAATTTACCCTCATAGCTGATATTCACTATGACACTATTGTGAACGATTAAATTACTCGACATTTAAATTGGAATGCGAAAATCATGAGTATTTCATTTTATTTATATTCAGCTAAAGTTTGCCGATTAAATGTAGGAAAAGAATATTTTTAAAAAAAATTATTTTCAGTATACCTTGGGCAAGGATTTACCATGAAAAATATTTATGAACAATAAATAAATAACCTTCTGCAAGCACAAGAGTAACATGTAGTACGAAAGTTTAGAGAAAAATAAGACAAATAACTGAAAAACTGTATAACGGAAAGAAGTATAAAAAAATAATCCTCATAGTTGATATACATTAAAAAAAAATAATTTTCCCAATTCAATAAATATGCATATATACGCAATGTTAAAACATTTTTCGTGCATTGATATTTTTCTCCATTATCCTAGTGTTTCAGAGAACTTTACAACGTTCACAACGAATAAGCTTTGTACCGTTTTTAATAGGTACTAATAAGTTAAAAATCAATTAAAATTAAAAGTGCTCCTAAATTAGCGTGCTCAACACAATTTCCCCCTGGTTTTTATAATTTTTTTTTTTTTTTTTTGAATTTTTGTGTCTAGTTTATTTTATATATTAACTATAGCATGAAAATTAGCTTATAGAAATTGGATAAAATTGTGAAATTATTTCGGAAAAGTTAGGAAAATGAGAAAAATTATCTCCCAGAAACAAATTCATCACTAGTATTTCTATAATCGAAATTGTAAAAGAAAAAAAAAAGTGATGTAGACATTGATAGTAGTAAAATGATAATTAATCGGCTAAGCCTATTAATCGGCCGATTATGAACAGCCGATTAATCGGTAATCGGTCAATTTGCTTATCGGTGCATCCCTAATAATAACACTGAAAAATATGGCGTTTGAATTCATCTCACAAACAAGGCCTTTTTATCTGCTGTCTGTGTGTTGTAAGATACGGTCAAAATATGGTATGAAATTTTTTTTTAATGTCAAAATTGACATTTTTTAATCTAAAACTAAAATTTGTTTTTACTTAACGTGAAAAATATATTTCATTGCGCCAGGACTACTTTTCGTAAAATTATTACCCACATAGCATAATTTAGAAACAAATTTGAACGAAAGCATACTTAAGGCTTGATGTTTAAACGCATTTTACTCTAAACTTTAAATAGTCCACTTACATCCCTTTGGTTTTCAATGCCTCATATGGGGTATAAAAAGAAGAGCACTGGTTTCATTACACTCGAATGAGCAGAGAATAACCACTATCGCATCTGCTGCATAAGAAATTCCAAACACCCAAGCAAAGTACACTGATTAGTTTCTCTGCAGAAATTCGAAGTCAATATTTTCAAAATTTGGAGAAAAAAAAACATGCTTCTTTCAAACGAAAATATAACATGTAAATGATTATACAACAGGTCTGGATATTCAAGTTTGTAGGATAAATTACTTTGTGCTAGGATATTAAGATATTTCTACGAAAGATTGTAAACAGGCTTTCAACGCGCTCAATTGAAGAGGGTAAAAGTAAACAATAATTTCACGTATACGAACAGTAGCATTTGCTACTGTAAAATAAGAATTTCACAACAATTCTGAATACCGCACTGAAAAGAATTGGTGCCATTAGAACGAAAGAGAGAATTATATTCTATGCTTCAGATGGAATTCCATACTCTATTTTTAAAACTGTAGAACGTCTGACTTTGAATAAAAAGAAAATAACATTTTATTTAAAAGTTGGTTAAAAAGAAAAAAAATCTTTGGGAACTTTTTATAACTTAATTTTAATGAATGTGATTTACTTCATCTTGTTTCGCAAAGCAAATATAAACAGGCAAAAGAGATTTCCCATGCATGGGTGCCCATAAGGGGGGGGGGGGGGCAAGGGAGGGGGGCTCGAGCCCCCTCTCTTTGGAAATTATTACTTGCTTTTAGTACTATTTATTCGGAAATTTTTTTTCTTCACCCATTAATAAGTTATTAAAAATGCCAAATTTTAATAACTGTAATCTGCATTGAAATCGCTTTCAGAATTGAGAATTGTAACACTGTGTCCTTTCCTACATTCTTCCATAGAAAAACAAATGCAGTTTCGTGGGTCAACCGACCGCGCATTCGGGTTTCGGGGGGGGGGGGGGCTCAGGCCTGTTCTAGAGTCTTTGAAAATCATTAAATACATTATTGAATCCTTAAAAACTGCTTCAATTATATTTCTTATGGAATAAATAAACTATGAATTAACTGAATGACCAGAATATTACTCTTTCATTGCTCATTTTTTAAATCTCTACATTATTTTTTTTAAAGGATTTTATGCGTTTTATACTATTGGTCATTTTATACTATTAAGTGCTGTTTCTGTCGGTGAGTAGGGAAACTGATCAAAAACTACTATGTAACTATACTGAAAATAGATGGAGGCAAGTGATGATGTGTATTTCTTTTCTCCTCCCTTGTTCTTCCTCTCTCGATTAATGTCAATCGTTTGCCAAACTACGAAAAAAAAAATGATCTTAATTTGCAAAAGAATGCAGAACATTTATAAATTTTTTGTTTGCCTATTTTCCAACACGTTTTTGAAGTCCCAATTGCTCCATACAAGGCCTCAAAATGCAGAATTTGAAAACTTTTTTTCAAAAATCTCTTCGGGGGAGAAAATTCCAGACCCGGACTCCCAAATAATGCGAATATTCTACCCCACTCTCTTTTGATAATACATCCCCAATAAAAGTCAGTTCAAACAATTAACAACAAATATAAAATAAAAACATACACAAGAAAACAGCAGGGGGGCAGTAAGAAAAAGACTCATAACACACAAAAATGTGTGTTTGGTCACTGCGAAATGGATCCTCCCTTAAATTTTTTTTCCGGATACGGGCTTGTGACGCACATACATACATTATCTGTAAGCGGTCAAAATGTGTTTAGTAATCTCAATAACAATTAAGTCAGAGTAAACTACAAAAATTTATATATTAACGCGTCTCGAGTCTCATACTTTCATATTCGTAGTAAACCAAAGAAACACACACACATACTGTCTAACATTTTTTCGCGAGACCTCTGCTGAATCTGTGCACGCGCGAAGTCTCCTCTGACTTTCACGAAATAGGTGGGAAATGCGACGAGGAAGTAGCAAGCAAGCAAAAACTGAAGGCATCGGAAAGTGCGCCTATCCTAAACCTATCTCCCCTTTTTCAAATGGAAGCGTTCGTGACTGCCACGCGCACAATACGCAAACAGACAGTATATATATATATATATATATATATAATATAATATATATAATATATATATATATATATATATATCTTTTAACTGTAAACTATGAGGAAAATATCTGAGCCCCCCCCCCCCCGTAAAATTTCGCGTATGGGCGCCCATGTTCCCATGTTGTTCTGTTTTAGTCCTTGCACAAGGACAATACTGCTTATTATCCAAGCTTTACCTTCATCTTCGAGTTGGATCGCGCCATTGCTCGCGCACTCTCACTGGTGAGCT
Organism: Uloborus plumipes; assembly: GCA_038373865.1. NCBI lineage: Eukaryota > Metazoa > Arthropoda > Arachnida > Araneae > Uloboridae > Uloborus > Uloborus plumipes. The sequence continues at coordinate 43,907 of JAXGGA010004123.1, read as the reverse complement.
AAATTAATTTTATCCACCAGCTTGAAGGTGATCTCAGCTTAAATGATGAGAACATCTGCACTCCAGCTTGGTTATATCGACACAGGGGCCCGATGAACCTCTGAAGTTTGGAGAAGTTCAGTCTCTTTTCAGGGGTCAGGCCCTATTGCCTTAGGGGGGGTGGATGTATTTCTATATTCTTGGCAAATCGAAACAGATCTAACTCCGACCCTGAATGTCGACCTCATATTAAGATTTGCTTCTCGTGTCAGAAAGCATTTGAAATTTAATTCCATTTCATTGTTTTCGGGAAAATGCAAAATCCGGAAAAGGAAAGATAATCACAGCTGGTAAAATTTGTTTCTCGCAAAAGGTAGAGGGAAAGTTTAAATTCCAAAACTAAATTCCATTATAAGTATACTTTATTTGCTAACAAATGGAAACTGCCAAGAGATAAAAAATTTTCATTATTGCTCAGTGCTTTGCTAGTAGGCTAACAATGAATTCTCCTTACTCAGTTTCCAACAATGGAACAAAGACATCTGATACCAGTTGCGTGAATAAAGGTTTGGTTGTGTTCGAAATATGCCAAAACAGAATATATAATTCGAATTTCATATATAGGGTCATTCCATGTCAAGTGATCCGACGTTTTTTACCTTACATTTTTGTATTTCTTTCAAATTTGGCTCATCAATTGTACCCCTTCAGGTAATCAAAAATCTCAACTTTTGGATTTTTATCTCTATTATTTTTTCATTTATGAGACTTTGAACTTTGGAAAAACTCTCGTTTTTCCATGGATAAGGGAACATAAAAGGGACCATAACTCGGCACCAAATATAGATAGAACGATTTGGTAAATGGCATTTTAAAGTACGTTAGTTGCCGCTTAATCTGATATGCAACATGACTAATTTGATAAAAATTTTCTTTTTAAAAAAATGAAATTTAAATTTCAAATTTAAATTTCTCAAAAAACATATAATGAATTTTTTTGAAAAAATTCTCAAAAATTTTGTGTATTTTATCTATGTTTGTACAAATTTTTAGATTGGGATCTCAATGGGATCATATTTTTTTGAATTTTTGAATAAAACTGTATAGGAAAAAAATGATATTTTTTAGATTCTATTTATTTAAATACTAAGTTCTCTTGCTTGTGATGGTCTAAAAAGTAGTAAACAAACATGAATATGTTTAAAGTGAGCTAGCATGAGCTTATAGATTTGTCAGGTTCACCCCCTCCCCCCTTCCTCCCCCGCACAACCACTCTTTTTTTAATTCAAAACTGTTCAAAATGTTAAAAAAAAAAAAAAAAACTCTTTGATACAAAATGAATAGTAAACTTATTTAAAGTTGGTAAATGAGTTTCCTTATAACTAGACGAAGTATCCCCCTCCTCCACCCAAATATACCATTAACGCTGTACTATTATGACGTCTAACCTGGGGATTGAATTGACTATTATTTTTACTCTAGGTAAGTGAGCTAGCATTAACTTGTAGATTGGTCAGCTCCCCCTCCCTTCCTTCCTGACCCAACCATTTTTCCCCCAAACTGTTTAAAATTCTAAAAAAAAGCTTCTTTGATACAAAATGAACAGTAAACTTATTTAAAGTTGGTAAATGGGCTTCCTTATAACAAGACAAAGTACAACCCTTCCCCCACCCAAACATACCATTAACGCTATACCGTAAAATGGGGTTAATCGGAACACTTTTCAGCTTTGATTGTAAAAAAAGCAGTTAAAAGATTTTTTTTTAATTTGATTTTTTGGGTAAAAACTTCGGTCTTGCTTTACTTTTGATATTCCAAGCAAAGACAAAAGATTTTGAGCAATTATTATTAAAATATATAGCAAATTATGGGTGTTCCGAATCACCCCGCTGATAGGGGTCAATCGGAACACTTGTTAAAATTTTTATTTTTTTCAATTTAATCTGTAATAGGTCTCACAAACATGAGTAATATTGATGGGGGAGAATAAGAACAGATAATTACTGTCAAATAAATGTATAATTTCAGTACCAGTAAACGTTTATAATTTGTGAAAATTCAAAATAATTTTGAACTTATGAAAAATGAAAAGTAATTTTAAGAAAAGCTTTTGAATTGAAATGCAAAGATTTAACATGAATGGAAGTCACTCATGTCGTCCACAAATATGTACTTGTCCTTAAAACTAGCAATTGTGACTTGGCTTAAGTTTTTTCATAACATCTCCTGGGATGAACTCTGCCTTTTCTTTAGTTTTTTGAAATTTCTGGGTTTCGGGGATTGTCCTGAAAGATTTTTTCGCTTATTCATCACTGTCTGTGTGCTGGACGTTTACTACATAAAGTCTATGTGACTTTCTCCCTTTTATTTTAAGTAAAAAAAAGTCTCCTGGAGAAAAAATCTTTTGAAATCTGTAACTTTTGTCATTCTAAGATCTAGTTGCTCACGAGAAGGGATAAACAGTAATAAATCCTTGTCCCTGTCTTGATTAGAAGAATTGGGGTTAGAATCTTGATTTTTCAAACAATTTCCTTCAAATAAGTTTGAATTGGAACAACAGAACTAAGTGTTCCGATTCACCCCGCAAATTTTTTTCCCATGGCATTTTTCAGAATTCTTCACTTTTATGACGCAATTTATAAAAAATGTAAATTCTAATGTGGTATTCTGTTGTTGAGATACATGTATAATTAAAACATACCACTCATAGTTTTTAAATATAAGAAGGTTTGTTCTTGCATATGAAGTTTTGCAGTCTATGAAAATGTGATGTTTTCTAGCATTCAACGTGCAGCCCTCTTTAGAAGCCAGTAGCGTTGCCAGATTGACAAAATTATTTTTTTCCTACTTCCTATGTTCTTACCTTTCTAAAAAAAAAATTCATGGCGAAAAATACCCAAGAGTATATTTATGAAGAATTTCTTTGTACGGTTGGGAAGTTTTGTTCCGATTGACCCCGCTGTTCCTATACACCCCATTTTACGGTACTAATATGATGTCTCACCTGGGGATTGATTTGAGGATTATTTCCCCCCTAGGTATATATTGTTTTTCAGACGAAGTGTTTCGTTTTCAATCCGAACTTCATAAAGTGTACTTCCATTCAATATCTGAATTTAAACTTATGGTTCATTTCATCCCCTCCCCCAGCACCAATCTTCAATTTTGAAGGGAGGAAATAAATGGGTCGCCCCAAGATCATATAGCAAACAGCAAAATAGCACTGTTTCCCCTTGTTCTCATAATGTTTTCCCATTATTTTCACACAAAACTGAAAAGAAATCAAAGTGTCACGTGATATGTCAGTCCTCATCACTGCCTTTCCTTTCTCTTATTGGACAAAGCTCATGAGCTAATAGGAAAGAGTAACAAACAGAACAAACTGAAACACTACCAGACATCAGTAGAGACTAAGGCTTTGAAATGGGGTTAGGCGGGATGATAAAAAAAATAAAAGTTTGGAGTGGGAAGGTAGGGTAAGGGGGGGGGGAGTAATCTGTAAAGAAGTTAAGCAACATGTGAGGTTGTGCTCAAAAAAGCAGTGTTTGTTTAATATATGTATATAGATATATCTTGCTGCATTACTTTCCTTTACAACAAAATGAAAAAGAACACAAACGATTAAAAAAAATTAAATAACAGCTGCACACTAGATAATGTGGAAAGATAGTTATGGGGACACAGACATATGATCTGATATTTTGATTTATTTTCAGTTTTGTGCGAAAAGAATAGAAAAAACGATGAGAACAAGGAGAAACAGTGCTATTTTGCTGTTTGCTATGATCTTGGGGCGACCCATTTATTTCCTCCCTTCAAAATTGAAGATTGGTGCTGGGGTAGAAGATGAAATGAATCATAAAGTTAAATTTCAGATATTGAATGGAAGTACACTTTGAAGTTCGGATCGAAAAAGAAACACTTCGTCTGAAAAACAATATATATACCTAGGGTGAAAATAATCCTCAACTCAATCCCCAGGTTAGACGTCATATTAGTATAGTGTGAATGGTATATTTGGGTGGGGAGGGGGATACTTCGTCTAGCTATAAGGAAACCCATTTCCCCACTTTAAATAAGTTTACTATTCATTTTGTATCAAAGAGTTTTTGTTTTTTTTAAACATTTTGAACAGTTTTGAATTAAAAAAGAGTGGTTGTGTGGGGGAGGAAGGGGTAGGGGAGTAAACCTGACAAATCTATAAGCTCATGCCAGCTCACTTTAAACATATTCATGCTTGTTTACTACTTTTTAGACCATCACGAGCAAGAGAACTTAGTATTTAAATAAATAGAATCTAAAAAATATCATTTTTTTCCTATACAGTTTTATTCAAAAATTCAAAAAAATATGATCCCATTGAGATCCCAATCTAAAAATTTGTACAAACATAGATAAAATACACAAAAATTTTTGAGATTTTTTTCAAAAAAATTCATTATATGTTTTTCGAGAAATTTAAATTTGAAATTTAAATTTCATTTTTTGAAAAAGAAAATTTTTATCAAATTAGTCATGTTGCATATCCAATTAAGCGGCAACTAACGTACTTTAAAATGCCATTTACCAAATTGTTTTATCTATATTTGGTGCCGAGTTATGGTCACTTTTACGTTCCCTTATCCATGGAAAAACGAGGGTTTTTCCAAAGTTCAAAGTAGGGTGAGTTCTGGTAAGTGCGTCCACGGGGTAAGTGCGTCCGCTGGGAATTATATGAATACTGTCCTGAAATGGCTTCTGCAACACATCGACTATGTTAGATAACTGTCTAATGATAATTTCAATAGGTAGAATTCAGGCCAGTATTCAATAGACGAAACACAATCAGAGACAATTTAAATGTCTTCAAAAAAACTCTAAAGTAAAGATTGAAAAGGTTTTGTTTCAGTTTCTCTTGTAGTCATACCAAACAATTGAAGTCAAGAAATGCAAGTTGTTTCTTTTGAGCAATAGCTACTAATAACATACATGAGGTATTTTGATCAAATACTCTAACTAAAATTTGTTTATATGACGGTACGCACTTTCCCTTTCTTTAAAGTGGGGGCAAGTGCGTACCACTATCATGAGGCATATGCGTACTATTATGCGGAGCAGGTGCGTACCATTATGATGAGGCAAGTGTGTTCCATTACGTGGAAAATCCGACTCTCATAATTCACCTTTAATTTTGCTTATAACTCTTTTATAAGCCGATTATAAATTCGACGTCATTTCCATCAAGTATTTATATTTACATGCGGCATAAGATTTCAATATTATTCATTACCTCTGAAATATATGGGCTTTTAGATATCAGTTAGTAAATTTTTCGTTGAAAATAGCGATCATAAGCTATACTTAATTTAAACCAGAATGACAAATGAAGCAATGAAATTAAGTGAAGCACTAAATAAGGAACCAACTGATTCAAAAAACGAAGGTGGAGTAATGAATAAGTTAAATTTAAGAAAATTAAGAACACCTTGTGAAAAACTATTTCGATGTACAAGAAAAAAAAAGTACAAGTATCATATCATGATCAATTATTTTCTTTTTTTTTTTTCTCTTTATTTTGTGTTTTTTCTTACTGCTGCTGATTCTAATAAGACAAATATTTTAAAACCGTATTTATTCGGAAAAAAAAAGAATTGTTCACTCAGGTCACCTAACGATCTACCATACAAATAGAATTAAAGAAAATCACAGGGGTACGCACTTACAGCAGCGCTATTGGACCCGCATGCCTCATCTTACATTTAAGAAGGGGTAAGTGCGAACCCTGGCTTAAACACAGACTGATTAATGTATTTAACCAAAATAAACTATGTAGACTATAAGTGATTATTACTAAATAAAAACGACTTACATTTGCTCACTTGGTCTTATTAAAAGGACAAAGGAAGAATCACAGACACAACTCTCTCAATCTTCAAATCACAGTTGTTCGTAAGACACGTGGGATATCACTGATTGCGTTTCATCCATGCAAGCAAGTGCTGATCTCTAGTATTAGGAATTATCCCAAGGCAACTACCTAACATATTTAATATGTGCCAGAAGTTTTTTCCTGTTCATATTCACATAATTTAAGGTGGACGCACTTACCCCGCTAGGTAGGGAAAGTGCGTACCTTAGAATAGGTGTCATAAACCAGGTCACAAAACCTATGCTTAAGGTTTATTTGACATATTATATGCTTGAAAATCTTAGTAAAGGATCTGGAAAGAAAACTAAAAAAAAATTGTGAGTGTACAAGGTTTTTCAACAGAGCAGCATCCATGAGAACATGAACTTTGAAAAAAAGGGTACGCACTTACCAGAACTCACCCTATCATAAATGAAAAAGTAATAGAGATAAAAATCCAAAAATTGAGACTTTTGATTACCTCAAGAGGTACAATTGATGAGCCAAATGTGAAAGAAATACAAAAATGTAAGGTAAAATTTTTCTCAGATTTTGGATCACTTGACGTGGAATGACCCTATAATGGAAAATTAATTCCACTAGATAGAGAAAAGTTCGCTCTTTCTTTTGGTTCTAATTTTTTCAACGTTCAATTATTTTTACTGCAAAAATGGCTAAGTTTAGACTTTTTATCATTATTTTGTTAATTTTAGTGTCACACGAAGACGGACTTAGATAAGAACACTCGATGAAGTTTTCATTTTTCGAGAGATTTAATATATATATATATATATATATATATATATATATATATACACTGCTCGACATTGAAAATGCAACACCAAGAAGGAGTGGTCAGAAATTCATGCAAATTTTACCGTAGACGCACGTCACTGAGTTATGCAAATGATATGAAATGCGCAGCTCTCCCACGCACGTAAAGTAAGATATAAGAGAATGAAGTTGAAAAGTGGGCTATGTTCATGTTGGTTTTTCTGCCAGACTAATTATAGGAGAAATTTGGATTTTGTCTCGAAGGATACGTGTGATAGGAGGAAATGCCACGCCGTCCTCAACGAAGACACTTCCAGCATACACTGAAGTGACAAAAGTCATGGGATAGCAATATGCAAATTTTCAGATGGCAGTAGCATCGCATAGAACAGGTATAAATGCGCAGTGCTTTTACAGAGCTTTCATTTCTGTTCAAGTTATTCATGTGAAGAGGTTTTAACGTGATGATGACCGCACGACGTGAATTAACAGACTTTGAACGCGGAATGTTAGTTGGAGCTAGACGCATGGGTCATGCCATTTCGGAAATCGTTAGAGAATTCAACATTCCCAGATCCACTGTGTCAAGAGTGTGCCGAGAGTATGAAATTTCAGGCATAACATCCCACCATGGACAGCGCAGTGGTCGACCGCCTGCACTTAAAGATCGAGACCGGCGACGTCTGCAAAGAGTCGTAAATTCTAACAGACAAGCAACACTGCGTCAAATCACCGTAGAAATCAATGTGGGACGTACAATGGACGTGTCTGCTAGAACTGTGCGGAGAAATTTGGATTTCTTGGGCTATTCCAGCAGAAGACCGACTCGAGTGCCTTTACTGACAGAACGACATCGCTTGCAGCGACTCTCGTGGGCACGTGAGCATATCGGTTGGTCCCTAGATGTATGGAAAACCGTGGCCTGGTCCGATGAGTCACGATTTCAGCTGGTAAGAGCCGATGGTAGGGTTCGAGTGTGGCGCAGACCCCACGAAGCCATGGACCCAAACTGTCAGAAAGGCACTGTTCAAGCTGGTGGTGGCTCCGTAATGGTGTGGGCTGTTTTTTCATGGCATGGACTTGGTCCTCTAGTGCGACTGGACCGAACATTGACTGGAAATGCTTATGTGCAGCTACTTGGAGATCACTTGCAGCCATTCATGGACTTCATGTACCCAAACAACGATGGGATTTTTATGGATGACAATGCGCCATGTCACCGGGCCACAACTGTTCGCAATTGGTTTGAAGAAAATTCTGGACAATTCCAACGAATGATTTGGCCACCTAGATCGCCCGACATGAATCCCATTGAGCATTTATGGGACACCATCGAGAGGTCTGTTCGTGCCCAAAATCCTGCCCCATCAACGCTTTCACAATTATGGACGTCTATCGAGACAGCATGGCTCAATATTCCTGCAGAAGACTTCCAACGACTTGTTGAGTCCATGCCACGTCGAGTTGTTGCACTTCGCCGGGCAAAAGGAGGGCCGACACGATATTAAGAGGTATCCCATGACTTTTGTCACTTCAGTGTATAGACGACTTTACAAGGGGTATGGTGATTGGACTGAGAAGGGGAGGTTGGTCCATACGTCAGCTTGCAGCTGATACCCACATAGATGTAAGCACTGTGCATCGGCTGTGTCACAGATGGTTGGAAAGAGGAAATGTAGCCACATTGAGGGGTGCAGGTGCAGCCAGAGTGACGTCAGATCGCTTGGATCGACGGATTCACCGACAAGCTGTGGCGGACCCGCAAGTCACTTGTACGTCGATTCTGCAGCACGTGCAAGGTACCCTGGATGTTCCTGTGTCGACCAGAACCATTTCCCGTCGACTGATTGCACGTGGCCTGCAATCACGGCGCCCGCTAAGAAGACTGCCATTGACCTCACAGCACAGACTCCAACGTTTGGAATGGTGCCGGACCAGAGCGACGTGGATGGCAGAATGGCAAACCGTACTGTTCTCAGATGAATCCCGCTTCTGTTTGTCCAGCGATAGTCATCGCATATGTGTGTGGCGTCGACGTGGAGAAAGATCGAATCCGGCAGTAACTGTGGAACGCCCCACAGCGCGACAACGAGGCATAATGGTTTGGGGCGCTATTGCATACAATTCCGTATCACCTAGATCGTATTCGGGGCACTATGACGGCCCAACGATATGTAGATAATTTACTGCGGCCGGTGGCAATCCCCTACCTTCAGGGTCTGACAAATGCAATTTTTCAACAGGATAACGCCCGGCCTCACAGTGCTCGAATCAGCCAACATGCTCTACGAAATGTACAGATGCTTTCCTAGCCACCATACTCTCCTGACTTGTCACCAATCGAACATGTGTGGGACGTGATTGGACGCCGTTTGCAGAACCTGTCACTGCCTCGTTCAGAGGACGAACTGTGGCAAATGGTTGAAAGGGAATGGAGTGCCATCCCTCAGGACACCATCCGCAGGCTTATTGACTCCATGCCTAGACGTGTTTCTTCGTGCATCGCTGTCCGCGGTGGTCCTACTTCTTACTGAGCCGACGCCGTCCTCGCTCTAAATGTTGCTTATTTTTTTTGAAATAAATATCACTTATTGTTCCATGCTGTCTCTGTCATCTTACCATATTTCATCAATTTCTGACCACTCTTTCTTGGTGTTGCATTTTCAATGTCGAGCAGTGTATATATATATATATATAAATTAAAATTGATTCATCCATTTAGGCGCTACAGTGCCTAACAGAAACATATATTTTTGTCGTATTCACAATCCCCTTCCTTGTAGCATCGGGGCAAAAAATAGGCAAATTTGAAATAAACTGCATCGTGTTTTGAGATTACTAGGAACTCTTTTTTCAATGCAAAAGAAGTGAGTTAATAGATGCAAAGACATCCGACAAAAGTTAGCTTTTGTAGGTTAAAATAAATTACCGTTATTAAAAATTATATCCGATGAAAAAATCCATTGAAATATTTACAGGGTGCAAATGATTGGATCTCAAGCAAGGAATAACTTTTGCCAAAGTAAGCATTAAATATTGGCAACTTTAACAAACTGGTTTTCTATGTATATAAAATTGGATGCATGTATATATATTTGTTTGTTCCTTATACAAACCCAATTTTCGTCGGATTTTCATCAAGCTTGGCACAGAGGCTCCTTGATGCACTAGAATTACATAGGCGGGGTTTTGAAAATTTAAAAAATCCAAAAAGCTCAAAATTCAATTTTTTTGCCTCAAAATGACTAGTTACTTATATGTGGTAGGAATTGAGAAAATTTAATTCAAACATATTAGACATGCTGAAAACCCATTTCAATCTTCACTTAAACTACCATCTAAAAAAGTTTTTCCTTCCGCTAATCTCTCCCCGTTTTGGCGAGTTTGATGAAATGCAAACCACTTAGTTCAAGGAACAGATTGACTGAAAGTAAGCAAACAGGTTGTCTGTATATTACAAGGACAGATCCAGCTTCTGGTTCAGGAAGGGGATCATTTTCGAAAAGAGAGGAGTCAAAGTCCAATTTTTGCGCGAAAAAGGTGGTATTTGACGATTTTTTTTTTTTCGAAATATAAGTCCCAAAAATATAGTTTTATGCGATTTTGGGTCTTTTCAGGGAGGGGTAATGATCCCCCACCCTCTTTGGATCCGTGCCAGGTATATTAGCCTTTGTGTCAGTTTGATGCATTTGTGCAGTTTGATGCTTGGCCACCGATTTGTTCTTGTCTAATTGAAACACGTGATTTACTTCACCGAATGGCGCATTGCTTTGTTGACACCTTGTCTATCCTGCTAGTGGATACATTTTAGAATTTACGAGTGGTGTTCAATAGGCACCACAGACTAAAAAATTCTTTATGTGGCAAATTCTGTCTGATGATTAAAAAAATTTTGGGATAGAAATGCAGTTAAAAAAAAAAAAAAAATATCGTTTCAAATGCATCTTCTTATTAGATTTATATAGGTACATGTGCATGCTTGTATTTTATTGTTCAGTAAAATCGGGAACTTAATTTGGAAAACCGAGAATCCACCCCCTAAATCCCAGGTCAGTCATTTAGTTGGTTCAAGGGGTCAACTTCCCCCCACCCCCCCATGGTTTTTGGTCTAGACTCTTTGCCTCCTTCGGAAAAATTTGAAATGACCTAAAATTTAAAGATTGCAGTACTCTTGTTTGTGAGTCACTGCTATCATATTGTACAGAAAGAAAGGGGCATTTTTTAAATTGGATTAGCATTAAAGATGTGCCTTTTTTATTCTCATTGAAATATGCCCTGTAGCAAAAAATATGAAAAAGAATACACTACAAAATTTCATGAAAAACAAACTGAGACTATATAACTTAAAATTTTTTTTTAATTTTAAATCAATGGTACAGTTCAATGTTTTAAACTAAACATCTTTCTTTCAGAAATATTCAATTAAATAGAAAAAAACTGAAATAAATACTATACTATTGAATAAATACATAACAAGTAAAATCCAATACATTATACTCATCAACACTTGATTTTTTTTTTTTTTAACTTCTAAAGCAAACCACTTAGAAAACAATTACAGCATGAATTTAAAAGAAAAATGTTTTTCAGACACCAATTTAAGAACAAAAAATTTTTTTGCCCCCTTTTTTTTGTTTATTCAATTTGCCCTTTTTATTTTGTTATTCAATATGTTAATACATTTCAGATGGGGCACAGCATAAGGTTTGATATTTCAAAACAAAGTTTAATATAGGGTTGGTTCGGGTAAGTGGGCCATGCCCCTTAAAACTGAAATACGCATATGGTTTTCATACTTTTTGATACTGATCATGTTATATTTCATCACAATGATTGGTTTTGTATACATTTGGATTTCATGGAAATTTTTTTTAGATCAGATAACTTATGTCAAAAAAATTTCCCCCAAAATTTTTTTTGCGAGTTCAAGCAACATTTTTCAAAGAAGTGTTTCAAAGTTAGTTTTTATTATTTTTTCTATGTTCATTAAGTTTTCTTGTAGAGTTTAACATGGAGTACACATTGCAATAGGAATTTTTACGCAAAGTATTATTAATAAGTGTTTAAGAGGAGCGGTCCCACTCACCCCGTAGTTTTTCCCTATTAGGGTAAGTGGGCCCCCTCATAATAATGATGATTTCAAAATGAAAAGCAGCTCTGAAGAAGCAAAGCTACAAAAACTGCAAAAGCTGGTAACTATGTATTTGGGAAACTTGCATCAAAGAAAATATAAAGTATTAAGAAGTTCTAACTTTAGAGTATGATACAAATGAAAAAAATGCTGCTTAATTTGATAGAAAGAATAGAAATAGCTACACTTTTTATTGGTTTGATGCAAGTGATGTTAGAATTATAACTGAGGATGAAATGATAATGTTTCTCCCCCAACAAACTTCAAATAGACCCTGCCATTGTGTTTCCATTTTTTTTTCAACCGATATATGTTTTTTTTTAATTTGACCAAAATTAATCTTAATCGACTCTATTATGCTTGTTCAACACTAATTTATATGTAAAAGCAAAAAATATGCCTAACAGCTTTTAATGAATTTCACAGACAATTGTTTTGTATTCCACTTTATAATTTTCTGTCATACATATTTAAATGTAAGTAGATATCTCGTTAATGGATACATTTACAAAAAAAGTATTTCCTACTAATATGTTACATACTTTATAAAGAAGACATGCAAACCCCTTTTTTAGATATGCTCACTTTAAATACAAATAAATGGTGGGTAGCCCACTGGCCACCCACGTCATTTTTTAAAGAATACGATAGTTAAAAATATTTAAAGCATTTTTTTAGGAAATAATGCTGAAGCTGTGCTTATCAATAATGTCTAAGATAAAATAAGTCAACAAGTTTAAACTTTTTTTTTTGCTTTAAAGCTGTTGTATAAGGCTTTGAAAACTAACTGTTTAAAAAGGTGGCCCACTTACCCTAACCAACCCTATACACAAATAATATACATTTTACACACTTATGTAAAAGGAACAAAAACATATATAACCTGTCTGAAACACTCTAAAATTTCACAGCATTACTATTTATTGAGTTCCCTGTTACAATAGTCCGTGGAGTTAGTGCAAAAATATTTCATTTCCGGATACCAGTCTGAAATTTTATGTGGGGCCTAAATTCACATAGGAGGACAAAAAAAAAAAAAAACGCCGGGAGACACTTGATCGGAGGTCAAGGTCATTCCGTGATGACGTCATCAAAATGGCCGCTTTTAGAGGTAAATACGTTCGTTTAACTGCTTAAAACTCCATCATAGATTGAAATATTGCAAAACTCAAATATATCATCTGAAAGCTCTTTAAAAGAGCTATTTAGAAAGATTTAATTTTTCTTTCTGAGGTCAAGGTCCCACCTGTAATGACGTCATCAAAATGGCCTCAAATGACGTCATCACAGGTGGGCCCTTGACCTTAGAAAGAAAAATTAAATCTTTCTAGATAGCTCTTTTAAAGAGCTTTTAGATGATATGTTTGAGTTTTGCAATATTTGAATCTATGATGGAGTTTCAGGGGGAGTTAAACAAACATATTTACCTGTAAAAGCAGCCATTTTGATGACGTCAGTACAGGTGGGACCTTGACCTCAGAAAGACACATTAAACCTTTCCAAATAGATCTTTTAAAGCGCTTTCAGATGATATAGTTGAGTTTTGAAATATTCAAATCTATGATGGAGTTTTATGGGGAGTTAAACAAACGTATTTACTTGTAAAAGCGGCCATTTTGATGACGTCATTACAGGTGGGACCTTGACCTCAGAAAGAAAAATTAAATCTTTTTAAATAGCTCTTTCAAAGAGCTTTCAGATGATACTTTTGAGTTTTGCAATATTTCAATCTATGATGGAGTTTTAGGCAATTAAACGAACGTATTTACCTGTAAAAACGCCCATCTTGATGATGTCATCACGGGAGTTCATTACCCCTGATCAAGTGTCTCCCGGCGGTTTTTTGTTCTTATATATGTACATAAGCTCTGTACCAAATTTCACACTGGTATCCGGAAGTGAAATATTTCGGCTGTTTTTGTCGCTAACTCCACAGACTACAATAGGTTTGAAGTTTCTGAGTGAAACAATTTCAATTATCCCAAGTTAGATTATGCTATTACTTAATTCTGCAATTATATTTTTTAAAAGCTTCTGTAAGATTTTGTGCACTAACAATAATTAAAAAAAAAAACATTTCATTTTTCTTCTAATCTTTATTTATTTGGTAAAAATTGATTGCAGAACTATTTTCTTCTGAATTGCCTGTAATCTCTCCTATTTTTTCAAAAGGAGAGACAGTGAGAAATATGAAAACATAACACAAGATGGAAGGCATTGGACTATTTTTGGACTTTTTTTCTGTTTGAGGAGACTCTTCGTATAATTTATGATTTCTCTTATTAACTTCTACAATGTCTAAGAAAAGCAATATTACATTTTTACAAGTTTATAAAACTTTTGAAATGTAAAATAAAAATCAACACCTTGCTTTAAGTAATGAAAATGTTTAACAGTCTGTGCTTGTCCGACAAGACGAGCTGATTTAACCCTCTGACGGTTTTGGACGTCTTATTACGTTCATATAGCATGTAATTCTGGAACTGCCGGAACGGGGGTTGGGGGGGGGGGAGGGTAAACGACCTCTAAAGGAATAGTAACTGTGTGAGAGTTGATTTGGATAAAAATTCCACTTAAAGGCATTATCTTAAAATCATGGGGTAAAGTAAAAATTTGGAAAAGAACGGAAGTTAAAATACATTTTTATTATAAAAAAACTATTAATCATAGCAACATTCAAAAATGTGGGAACTTAAGTTGAACGTTTAAAAACTCATTTGTATGCATTGAACAAAAATACTAAATTAAGTTTTATTTGCAATTTATAACATTTTAAGATTTTAAATGAAGCAATATCAAATAACATTCCAACATCTAAATCTCTATTAAAAGTCGTCAAGTTCAGAGCATTAAATAATAATCCCAAATATAGTTTAAAAAAACTAAAAAATACGCTTTTAGAGTAAGGGCCCTGCTCCACATCAGCAGAAAACGCAACCAAAACCAAAGGCTTTTTTAAATTTCAGGAACTCCCACCCTTCCAAATGATTCAATCTTGCAGTGGCAAAACTAGGGGCGGTGTTTTGGGGATACTCCCCCCCCCCCGAAATGTTGGTCTAAAAAATGCCTAAATGAGGAGAAAAAAAAAAAAAATCATAGAAAGAAAAAGTAAAATTCTCCTGTGAATATCATAGTGTTAGACTTCATTGTCACCCATTGTAGGGCCCCTTCCCAGAACCATTGGGGATCGTCTTTTTTTTCTTTTTCAGGAAATAAATGTTAAAAATTTACTGGGGTAGCTCTCCAAACCCCCCATTATCATTGAAATTCGTCTACATTGCATTTTTGCAAATTAAATTTCAAAAAAATCGCTTGGAAGAATTCCTGGATCATATAATTTTCTTTCACATTATTGAAAATGGCCTGCAATGGTATTTTACTGACTGGGGAAGAGATCGAACATCCTCTCCTCTAACATCACCAAGATAGTCTAGAAGGGAGTTTTTAGAGGTACGATTTATGAAAATTTCCGGGGGCCCCTTTTAATTTTCTGCAGTAATATTTCTTAAGACTACTGCACAATTCTAGTGTCAGAGGTTGTTACTCTTTACAACACAGTCCGGTTTTTTGAATTTCGAAAGTACGCACTTTCAAGTTCGTACTATATGTATATATATATATATATATACACACATATAAAGTGTGAAAAAAGGGGTTGCTACCCCCCCCTCCCGCCGTTTTTTTAAACTCGTGACGGCTCTGAATATACCCCCCCCCTGAAGCCAACGACTAGTTACGCCACTGCAATCTTGGCTTACATTATATAAATTTAATAACTATTTCTGTCATTTTTAACAAATAAATTTTCTGCATTCTTTTTTGAAGAATTTGTCCTTTTCCAATGGCTTTCTGATTGCATTGGAGCTTTATCTATGGTGATGAGTAATATTGCCTTAATTCGGCAATTATTTTGTCAGATATCGTTTACCATACAAAATTAAGTATCTGGGTTTACTTCCAAGTAAAAAGCCCATCGTCCATTACAATAGAACCAATAACAGACTCCCCAGGTTTAGAACACATTTTTTTCACAAATTCTGAAGGAAGTCCACAATCAGTAACATTATTTTGAGCAAATATACAAGGTAAAATAGGAGATTGCGGATTGACCATAGAAAATGCAACACTGGGTGTAAAAGAAGTCAATGTTGATGAAAATTGACCATTTTGTGTTATTTTGAACAATGAACACAAGGAATGGATAGCATTAGGAAGCAGAGGTCCACTTATTTCTACAGACTCCAGCTCTTTTTTATCCATTTTAACTTTTCCATGACGTATCTACAAGACAAAGATAAAAAATTAAGTTACATTTCTATCATACATAGTTCAAAGAAGCATTTTTTTTTCCTTTTGAAATATTTACTAAAAAAAACCCCAAACTTCTAGTAAATTATAGTTAGAAAAGGTAGTGTCAACATTAGAGGAGTAGCAGCAACAAAAGCTTGCATCTTTTAGATGCTTCAAATCAAGTTTAATCCATTAACTTACTGATTCAAAGTGCGTACACCGATTGTAGGGTAAATATCATGAACTTTCGAGATTTCGTAACGGGAAAAGGCAAGGAAATAGAACAAATAAAATAAATTGAGCTAAATTAAACACAAGTTAAATTACAAGTCAGAAAAATGAAGTCGCAAATTTGTCAAAGAAGTTTTTTAGGAGGTCACAGTGACCTCTCTTTAGGGCTCCCTTGATTCTATGAAATGTAAAAGTATGTGCACAAAGTTTGAATAGAGAATGATATTGAAATTATTCTTGAAAAAACCTGAAAGAGCCTGGGTTTTTATTCAAAAACTTAGGCGGGTTGGGCTTTTTCAAAAAAAAAAAAAAAAAAACCTGGGTTTTTTCAAACTTGGATTGAAAACAATATAATTTACAATATTTTAACTACAATGAATTAAATTCATATTTAAATACAGTGAAAAACATAAAATACCAAATTTAACCCACGTATGCACTAAGGCAAAACATGAAAAATAAAGCCGAAACCTTAGTCATACAAAACTTAATAAATATTTTTAACAGTAAAACAAATTCTTGTGAGGAAAATATGCCAAAACTTATTTATCCTCAGGGGCCAATTTTAGAAGATACATTGCTTAATCCATTTGCACGGGTCTAATATTTTTACGTACATATATGCACTTTATTCCTATAATTTTAAACTTTGACTTTATTGTGATGCTTGCAACACATTGACGTCATTATTTTTCAAGCACAAAAAATATTTTCAGAAAGTTGAAACTTCATATTATGAAGCATAACAGTTCCTTAAATTGAATATATAAAGTTACATCCCAGTAAATAAAGCACATTTGTTTTTGCACATTCAAAAATGTATTTGTCAGCACTTTCCTTTGGTTTTTACGTAGACGAAGCCTCGTGTTGGACATTTTACTGCCCTGATCAGATGTGGATTGTGAAAATCAAGCACTTTACAGATGTTTTTGCACACCATTTAACTTTGCCAGACCTTCGAGGCATGGGGAAAAAACAATATTCAAAGACTTTCAAGATCACACATACGCATCTCAGCACAAATAATCTCTAAACACTACCTTAATGCACAATAGAGAGGAACCTCAAACAAGTTATATAGACTAGTGTGCCTTGTTTTGAAATTTTTTTTCTTGGAGAGAAATGTAATACTTGCCAAAGAGGCATTACAACATTGCATATATTATCGGCCCCGCTTAAACGAATACTGTCGGTTCCAAGAAATGTTATTCGATTAAGCGGGGATCTTTAATATTGCGTCTATGGCATCGGTTCCGGGTAGATTTATTCGTATAAGCGGGGTATTCGTTTATCCGTTACCTGATTAAGAGGGGCCAACAAAAAAATTTTTTTTTTTTTTCAAATCAAATATCTTCTATGAGAAGTATTGTCTCAAAAACACTTAAAATGTTTACTAATTTCAATTGCAGTAAAAAGGTCATTTTTGTATTAGGCAATGTCAACTCTGAAACGGTGTTAGTTTAAAACTCACCACTTTCCATGCAATGAACAGAGAAACACTATCCTTTTTAATACTTAAAGGTTTACCAATGAATAATAAGCTCAAATGTTAATTTTTACACAGCGATGTAAAAAAGAAAAAAATGCAATACGACAAATTATACCTTTCACAACAATATAAATTCTTTTCATAAGTAACTTAGAAATTTTAAAATTTAAGACAAAAAGGGGAAGTTGAACACCCAAAATTGGAATTTGATTCCATAATTTCAAGTTTCAAACTTACAATATATTTTTTTAAAGGTAAAGTAAAGAAGGGCATCACTCAAAGAGTCATACTTTAATGTTTTCACAAAAAAGTTGGAACCTTCATTGTGAATGAAAGGAAAGTATTAACAATTTTTGCAAATATTATACAGCACTTACTTTTAGAGACTGTAGAGTCCCCCCTAGAAAAGCAGTAGGAGCCAACAAAGTTGGAGGAATTCCAGCCATAGGACCAAATTTTGAAGTACATGACTGGGAGTTCAGTAGAAAATTTACTAATGCTTGTGTCTCTGAATCTTCTATATAAACCAAAGATTCAGGTTTGTGATCGATTTTCCTGGATTCTTCCATTTGTCTTTATTTTGTTAAAGAAAGCAAAGTTTGGAAATGATAACTTTATGCATATTTATGAACATTAACTACGGTAGTTATCATTTAAATTTTATTCGGTATTAAATTTTTTTCCCCTGAAAATGATCATTATACCATATTTTCGGGGAGGTAAGCCGCACCACCGAATACGCCGCACTTCGCAAAGTTCAGGAGAAAAAAAATGGTTCATCAGATAGGCTGCATAAGCCACATAAGAATTTTAAAAAATTTAATGTGCGAGCACCTATGCTGTATACTTGTACTGACATTGTTCAAAAACAATGACAAAGAATTAGTAACATTGATTTGAAAACTGTTTCAATACCATAGATATTTAAAAAGTTCCAACATCTTGGCGATAACTGCAGCTTGTTTTTTGCCTGGATTCGTTCATTAGACATGTTGGTTATTGTTGATGTTTTTTTTCTTAATTTATTCTCCTTCCTTATATGATCTAGGAAAATGAAATAACATTGGAATAAGCAGAAATGCTGTTGCCATTTTCAAAATAGATTTGGTTTACGGGGTTTGTAGTTGTGGTTTTCAATGTCGGACTATAATTTGCTTGATTTTAGGTGACAAATAAATATAACATGTACTTAAAAAAAAAAAAAAAATGTATTTTATTGTTGTATAAGCTGCGTCTTATCTACCCGAAAATATGGTAATAAAAAAGGTTAATTAGTATAAATACAGAGATACAGAACAAAGCATATTTAGAGTATGATGACTCAGAGGTAAAATGTGATACTAATGATTTAGAAACAACCATGGTAGAAAAAATCTTTATAAAACCCCTTTCCTCTACATGTACTAACCAAATGTAGTACATAGGGAGAATTTCGCACAATAACCCATCTTAATAATTTCAAAAAATTCTTTATAAAAAGAAACAGCTTTATTTCCATGTTGGTGGAATGGCAAAAACACAATCAACTTAAATTCGATGAATGAGAGAACTTTTATCAGGAGTTTTCAGAGGGTTCCTGCTGAAAAAGAAAATAATGACCCCCCCCCCCCCCCCCACATTGATGTAAAATAATCATTTTTTTTAACTGAAGTGCGTACATACACTTTAAAAGCACAGTAACAAACCTGTGGGGCTTGAACTAATTTTGTACCAAATTTCAAGTCTGTAGGTGCTATGGGGTCACCCGGAGACAGGCCAGCAACAAATATCCTTTCACAATATTTTTGACGCACTATTATGGTGCTGAGATTGTAATATTTTGGGGTAAGATATTATGAAGGTGTTTAAGGACCCTGCTCCACATCAGCGTAAAACGTAACCGAAACCGAAAATCTGCGTACTTTCCATAGGAACGCTATGTAATCTATTTTACGTTTCAGCTTTATTTTTCTGCTTTACGTCAATGTGGAGTAGGGCCCTTAGTCTCCTCTTCTACGTGATGTGCTGCAAAATTTTGTTCTCTGCTTCATCTTTGTTGTAGGAAGGGGTGCCAGGCGAATTAAGATTGTTATTTTGCAAGAGAATAGCCATCAATTGTCTGGAGAAATAGATACTCTGGCAATTGGCCCCTGGATGAAAGACAATGCCGATGCCCAAACATGTGAGCCGGCCTTTTTGTAAAAAAAAAAAAAAAACATTTTTCAAAGAAGATTTTCTGAAGAATTATTTTTTTTTTTGGGGAAAAAAATTTTTTGTTAATTTTTTTCAGACAATTTTTGCTATTTCAATACTCTACATGCGTGTAATTCATTAACTAAACATCAGCTATTACATGCAAAAATCATATCACATCTAATACATAATAAGGATACGGTTTTCTGTTATTTGAAGCAAGTAAAGCATCTTGACTTAAACCAAGACTTTCGAGCCAAGTCGTTTCATCATCTGCATCATTTTCTACCTCAGTGGCTTCCCTTTGAATAAATTAATCATACATTATAAACAACCATTACTACAATATTGAGTACATTTGACACATAAAAATGCATTACAAAAGCAAACAGAACACATTAATGCAATGAGCTCAAATGACGAGACACACCAGAGTTTGCTTCAATTAGGTTGCAGAAAACTTTTTGAGCTTAAAATTTCTTTACTGTATTTACATCATATTTAAAGAGTTATTTTATGGGGAAACTTAGCAATTTTATTCAGAATTTATATGTTTGATATACCTTGTTAATGTCAGTAGTCAAAACTTGTAAAGTTAGTGATTTGTGACATAAAAAGACAACCTGTAACAATTAAACGGCAAAATTAAAAAAAAAAAAATAAATAAATAATTTTGTAATTTCTTAAAAATTTTGTGATATGCTATGACATGACATCAAAAAACTGAGCAAAACATATGCTTTAAAAAAAAACATCTCCCCAAAAGTGCAATAATTTCCTCCGAACCTAGTGCGAATGTTCAGTCATATATTGCACCTTTGGCGTCAATGGCACAGATCTTGAATGAGGGATTTTCTTCTAAAGTGTGAATTCTTACGCATCTCTTTTTAGTTTGATGAGTTAGTCGGATGTCTTTACCATAATGTGCAACATGATGTATATTTCCAATCTATATCATCATGTACGACTTTCATGTGAATATTTAAATCAGATCTCAATAGTAAGTTACCACTGTAAGGAATACAGTAGTTTTATACACATGCTTCAACAGATGCTCTGTTGATAACTAACAGCTGTAGTCAGTGAAGCCATGTCACTTGAATGCAATATATGCAACCAAGGACAAAAGGAATGAAAGAAAGCAAGAAGATTGTAAGTCCAACTTTTAGTCACTATATTTTCCGTTGTCTATTATTGCCATTACGTAAAGATGCCACAGAACAATGATAGTAATGAATTTTATGTTTGCTTCAGAGAAGAATTCATTCAAAATTCTCATTATAATCACTGTTAATGTTTTATGGCAATTATTTTTTTAACAATGGGTTATATATTTATTCAATTAACAGGGAAAATTACATGAAAACCACCAGTTTCTTTGCACATAACTTTTTTCTCAAGAACAAATATGGCCAATTAAAGGTATAGAGCCTAAGTTAGGTTACCTCCTATCCATTAAAAAAAAAAATATCAAAGCTGGTTTACCCGGTGAGACACTGTGAGCTGAGCCAATATTTTGAAAAGTGCCAATCTGAAGTTGGAGTTTTCTGATTAAAAAATTTTTTTGCAGAAAAAAATTAACATTGGATTCCAAGTCTAAATTGGGTCTAAATGCAAGAAAATAAAAGGAGGGAGGTCAAGGAAGTTATTTACCCCCTCCTAAGATTACTCACTTTTAAGCTGTTACAGATCTGATGTTAATATGAGCTACATATTTAAGTTTATGCTTTCAGTCTTCGTTAACATCTCTAAAAATGATATAATTTCCTTGCATTTTTAACATATAATTAAGATAATTATTAAAATATATATATTAGCTAAAAAATAAAATTTCATTATAAAAAAGCATTTTTTGGAAATACAAATATTCGATAAGGTTTTTAGATAAAATAAATTATGAGGTTACTAAATCCAAGCTAATAAAACATTTGTTTTGTTTTGAAACAACACACAACTTCAACTTTTTCAACACTCAACTCTGCTGTTTGCTTTTCTTTAATTAATTGCAGGAAATTTATTTCTTGATCAGAAATTCAAATTTAGCATGCTAGTTATTATCTACTTCTTTAGCAAAGTTATGAGAAATTGAAGCACAAAAAAAAAAAAAAAATTTCTGCAGTGTTAATTTTTCTTATTTTACTAACTTCTATTGTCAGGTCATATAAACCACAAATGAAGCAATTGCACTAAAACTCACTGCTTTTCATTTTTTAAGAACAAAAATATTCAATATATATGGCTAAAACCTATTGTAACGAGTCCGTAGCACCTTCAACTTTCTTAAATGAGCATTCCAATCTTGAGGAAGTAACTATAAATTTATTTACAAGTATGTACACTTATTTACAATAGGAGCAGGAAACAATTGCAAAACATCCAACAATTAGGTAGCAAACAGTACACTGTACTCTCAACAGTAACTCAGCACCACGTATCCAACGTGAACAGTAATTAAGAAAATTACAAAAGCAAAATAACTATTCGCCCGAGCGAATAAAAACGAGTCTCTCAGACATCAAATCTGAAAAGAACTAACTACTATGTTCAAGGCCAGCTATTTATACTCGGAATGAAATTTCGACATTATTCTAGCAAAATCTGGAGTATTCTGTTCATTCATAACTTAAATAATCCATTCGAGAAAATTCTATAGTGATAAAAAGAAAAAAAAACCACTTGGAGTGAAAATGTCTTCATGCTTATTAAAGTTAGGGTAAGTGCAAAAACTACAAAATGTTACAGGGCCGGTATACAAATGATAAAAGTGATATCTTCAGATACTTTTGCAACATGTCGCCAGATAAAAACCAAAACTAGTGAAAATGATGCAAGGCAGGAAAAACAACAACTATTTACAAGATTTGTAACACTATGATATTTGCTTTTTAATTATTCTGAAACGTGTGAGTTAGTTCGATAACATATTCGCTGTTTTTCAATGTTACCGCTCTGACTGTTACCGATCTGACAAACTGACAATTTTTTTTTTTTTTTTTAATTTCCGAGTCGATCGCGCTAAACCAAAATCAAACACGTGGTTTTTTCACTTGTAATAAAGGACTATACTTATATATAAAATAATTTTTAAAATAATAAAAACTGTACATTTTAGCGCGTGTTACTGATCTGATGACTTAAATGACACACATTTTATAAAATCACTTTAAAAAATCTTACCTACAATTTTAGATGCAGAAATGCAAATTTTTAATTACGATGCAATAAAACATCACACCAGGTACTCAGTATCACGTGGTATCGGTGCAGGAAATGATTTTGGGAGCCTAAATATAGATCGGAAGTTAGTGTTATCGCTCTGACGGCGTAACTGAGGGACATGCTTGCATCGGTTAGAAAATCAGGAATCGATTAAAACAAAAATGAAGTAAAATATAAACAAAGGGGTAAAAATATAATCATTTTTATGCACGTGCGTTTTTTTGGGAAGTTAGAAAGTGTGTATGACCTGTTTGCATGCTAAGCTTTGCTACTGGGAATCCGTTACCGATCTGATTTTTGATACCTATATAGAAACAATATTTTCTGAAGAAAAAAATTTTTTTTTCTGAAGTTATTAGATGAAATGAAAGCAAAACCTTATCTTCTTTCTGGGGAAAATTATTTTTTTAACTAGTTATTGAAATACTAGTGAAAATTCACTTGGGACTCAAATTGGCACTTTTCTAAATATTAGCTCTAAAGTCATAGACAACATCCACAAAGACATTGGAAGACTGCTTTTTCTCAATCGATAAATGTAAATACAAGATTTTTTAGTTAATGTGCTTTTATTGATAAGTATTATGTATATAACTTAACTTATGGGGAAATAAATTGCAATTAATAGAAATTTAATTTAGAGTGGTTACATATAATTATTGCTCTTTCTAATATAAAAAATAAGTTTTTAATGATTTTTGTTAGTAATAAAATACTTTTAAACAATGTAAAAGTTTTTAAGTTTTTCAAGTTGTCTTTAAAAATCTCTATACAGGGAATAAAAGAAAATAAATAACAAAGGCGTAGCAAAGTTTCCCCTTATATTAATTTTATATGTAAAGTTTTTGTCACTTATGCAATATAGTCATATTTAAAGAATCAAGCAGTAGTAATGTTTCTACGTGTATACTCTATGTAATAAAGTATTGCCTACTGTAAGTTTATATTCAATTAATTTTCTAGCAATTGTAAAACTTTCTCCTCACATATGAGTATTTGCTGATTAAATATATGCGGAGTACTCGATGCAACACTTGTGACTTATATTTTACTGTGATATGTCTGTTCTGATGCAAAATTAATTTTTATCTAAGCGTTAATTTTGGAGAAATTTTTGTATGGATTGGGGAAATGTTGGAGGGAAAAACTTTTTCTGCACCCCTGATGACTTGCAATAGAAATATTTGGCTAGAGTCCAGAAGAGATTAGATTGCAAAACCAGTGGGTTAATTGCTTATTGTTTATACACAAAAATTAAGCAAGTTGGCTTTTGAGCTCGTTCAGAGTTTAAAGTTTAGGGTGATGTAAGTGCTGCTTAGCAATTTAATTTTGGGCTAAAAGAAAGGAAGAATGTATGAGTGAGTAGCTCTCAACAGAGTATAACTATCAGATGCTGTTAGCTCAGATAGTGAATCTGAAATAACTTTTCTAAATATTAGCTCAGCTGACAAACAAACAAAAAAGTTTTAAAAGTGGAAAATCCACTTGATTTTCAACTTTGAAATTGAGTTGTTAATTTTACTGACTGTGTTATTATTATTATTTATTTTTGTTTCAGGTGACGATTAAAAACAATTACATCATTTCCCTCACACTAAAAGATAGTGGATTAAAATTTCAAAGCTTTGCATAAAAAGTTTCACTTCAATGAATTGTAAAAAAAACATACTGATTAAAACCCACTCTTTTACAGTCAATTGTTGGGGAAAAAAATCTTATTGAACGCTATCCTAAAAAAACCGGTTCTGCAATAATTAGAAAAACAAAACTGAATTTAATAAAAAGTAACCTCAGACAGTCATGGCAAAAACTTGACCATGGAAATATAAGCAAAACAGAAAACCATAACAGCCAACAAATTAGTTGGGAACTAGAGCCGAAAAGATAAAAAACAAGTATGCAGCGTTAGTTATTCTCTAACTATGTAGCAAAACTTTGTATCTCAGAGTTAGACTAGGGTAAGTCCAAAAATGGCGATTTTCATTTTATTACAGCATTGCATGTTGAATCTTATTCCTAATTGACCCATGAGAACGTTACTCTATAAAAGAAATTCTATCACAACTATTTAGCAGTACCATCTGTTGCATGCATTAAACATTTTCACACATTCTTGAAAAGTAACGAAAATGGAATGTGGAGCATACGAGAACCTTCCATAATAAGGCCTAAGGCAAAGCTACATGCAAAATACTGACAGCCTGTTATGACATCTAGAGAAAAAACGCAGTTTGTACTTCTTATGTATTTACCAGTCTGGAATAGTCAATACCAGAGATGGCCGCAGATGTTCTCTCATTGAAGTTCAGATTCCATTCTAACTTCCACAATATTTAAGTAATGAAATATAGATCAAACCTTCTGAGAGAAAGTATACTTATGTTCACAGAATGGTGCCTTAAGCCACAAAGTCTGCATTCAGAATAAGGTGTTGGGAATTAAAAATCAAAAAGCTTTCGGAAAAGCACCAAGATCCAGTGTTCGCAGATGAAACTAATTGCTACCTGGGTCCCATGCACCCATTAATGAAAAAAAAGTGGGTCCTTTGATGAAAAAATTGAGTCCCGAAATATTTGAATAAAATAACATTATTATTAAAATACAAATGTTGTAAATGCATTGCATCTATGTTGCCTTAGAATAAAATTTACTAATTGTGTGCATACTTTTGAATGGAAAGCAAGTGGACTTGGTGAATGATTAAAGTATACTTAGAAAGGAGTTGTTCTTTTAGTTTTTGAGATCAATATTAATTCCAATTCAATTAGTGACTAAAATTTGTTCTTGTAGCTTTTTGGCAAGCCAGTATACTGTCCTCATTTCTTTATCAATTTGCTTTTCTATTGCCACTTCCGAACTTTTCTTGAAAAAGGATTGTTGTTTAATGATATTTACGGCAGGGATGCACACAACCTTTTTGAAACACCAGGCTACAAAAGATTGATTTTGTTGAGGGTCACTTCAGAAGGGGTGGAGGA
Organism: Uloborus plumipes; assembly: GCA_038373865.1. Classification (NCBI taxonomy): domain Eukaryota; kingdom Metazoa; phylum Arthropoda; class Arachnida; order Araneae; family Uloboridae; genus Uloborus; species Uloborus plumipes. The sequence continues at coordinate 17,757 of JAXGGA010004123.1, read as the reverse complement.
CACAGCCTATTTTGCACTCCATTTTTCGATAATATGTATAAAATTGTACAATATGTTGCTTATTTTTACACTCTTTGCAAAAAATAAAGAAATAAAACTTACTAAAAAATAAATGAGATTTAAAATTAGCAGGTATAAATTAACTGTCATTATTACTTTTTAACTAGACTCAGCTAAATAATATTAGTTTAAACATGTTTAAAATTTATCTGAAAATGCACAATAATCCATTAATTTCAAGTATTAAATTGACGAATTTTCAGCAAAATTTGATACATAAAAAATCAATGATGCTACAATGAGATAGCTTAGATTGCACCTTTAATTTTTTTTAACATTGGGCTTAATATTAGTCGTATTAAGACGCAAAATAAAGAGGGTTTTTAATTGAATTTCTAGTATTGGACATGTTTGAATTCATAACATCAATGTAATACAAGTTGTAAGTACTGTCAAACACAGTGGCACAAGAAGCTGTATTCAAAGAAACAAGTTTTTCTGGCAATGAATAAAGACAAGGATAAACCCATGATTTTAATCTTCTGCTATTTTTTAAGATTTAAAATCAGCATTTGATTTTTGTGTAAAGGTTTAAAAAAAAAACTCTTTGTGGCTAGAAAAGCACAATTATGTCTTCAGAATGTTTTTAATTACGTTGATTAGTTTATTGAAAACATCTGTAAACAAATCATATGGAAAAATAAAGAAAAACTGCTAAGCAAAACGAAACTAAATATTCTGTGGAGGAAAATTATAGTTAAATTTCAAGCAGAAAATATGCTTCAAACGCCTTTTTTATTGGGGGGGGGGGGGGGGAATGAGATCCGGGGGGGAAATATCATTGTATTTTAGCTCTGTATGGTTTGCACTAGCGGCTATTTAGGAAATTTTCTGAAAAATAACTAACTAGAAACAGATGCTTAAAGATTGCTACCCAATCAGTAAAAATGTGCCCAAATTAACTAAGCCTATTTTCCACGTGCTGACGAAAAACGGACAAAAAAGATCGAAAATATTACGAAAATTTCGTACTTGTGTGATGTTTACTATTCAATACCAAGAAAAGAATGGGAGGACAATGGGACAACATGTGCAATGCCATGGCTTTTAAGAATAGGGCGGAGAGTGATTGACATCTCTAAGTCACAGCTGTGTACGACCCCGATCTTAGAACTAGGATTGCCTGGCAACACAATAGGGGGTCATTGAGTTAGCTGATAAGGCTGGGTTTCTTTTATTCTTTCCTCTCTTTTCATGATTGTAAAAGTTCAATTATATACAGCATGAAATCAGCTCCAGTTTTCAGGAGTTTTCCGATTCACGGGTCCGAAATAACTTTTTGATCGATTTTTTTTTCTCCTGGCATAAACTATTATTTTTGGGTCCCAGGGACCCGAAACTGCGTGAATGTTGCGTCCGTTTTACGAGAATTTGCGTAAAAAACCCGCTATAGCGGGTAAACGCGAACCCTGAAGATACAATGTTATAATTGAAGTTAAAAATCAACTTAAACAAAGCATAAACCAGGTAGAAAGTGTGCTTTATTTACTTTGATTTTTAACTTCAATTATAGTTTAGCACAAAGCTTATTTGATCGTTTTTCATTTAAGATACAATGTTATAATACAACACTGATTTTGTGAAAGTGGCATTTTTTCCAATTATTGTTGGGAATTTAATATTTAAAATTAATTTTGAGAGTGTACTAAGTTGACAATTATTTTTATGAAGGTACTGATTTTTCTATAATATTTTTGGGAGTACCATTTTTACTTCTTTTTACTTAGTAAAGGAAGTATTGTGATCGCGAAAAAAAATCACTCAAATTTGAGTCTAAATTTTGATTTTGCTCACCCCCGAATGAATGTTTAGTAGTTTTTTCGACCTGTCAGCACGTGCATATGTACCTACCAACATATAAGCAGCCGAAAAATCCTTTTCAACCACTCCCGAGTTAATTACGACGAGTTTTCTCGTGACGTCTGTATGTACGTGTGTGCGTATGTATGTATGTGGGTCGCATAACTCAAAAACTATATGCCGTCGAAGCTTCTAGCTTGGTATGTAGGCTCTGAGGATGGTCTAGTTGTGCACCTCCCCTTGTGGTTGCATTTGAATGTTCCCAAGGGGGTGTTTTACCCCCTTTTTTGGGGTAAATCAGTGTTAATTTCAATGCAGACTCAAGTGATATGAATTGACGCGACCACTTGGCGATATGTCGCCAAGTTTTTGGCGATATATCGCCAAGTTTTTGGTCGCCAAGTGTTTGACACCAACTTGGCGACATATCGCCAAATTGGCGACAAATTTGGCGAAAAAATAATTTTTCGAATTTGGCTTCAACTTGGCGATATTTTGCGAAAAATTCACTGAATGATATTAAAATCAGCAATATTTAGAAAATTAACCATTGTAAAATATTTTTTGCATTGTTTCGTGGCAGATTAGGGGAGTAAATATTTGAATTGTTACCTTGCTCACTCCAAGCACTTTTTTTAACACTTAAGGCAACTACTAAGAAATTTACACGTAAAAGGAAGTAGTGTGGGGTCCATACCAGATTTTTCTTTTATTATTTTTGTAAAGGTACCAATTAATGAAAGTAAAATCAGCCTTGATTAAGTTCGAAGTCTTTTGCTTTACAATTTTATCCATGCTTTTAAAAATTACTTATTTTTTCCTTACATTTACAAATGATAATTATCTACATACAGCTTACACAAGTTTTTTTCATATTTTTAATATTGAATATTATTTATAACTATACACACAAATAAATGGTATTTTGCTCTTCCCAGCATTTTTTTAAAATCTTCCCCATTGATTACTTTTAATTAGGAGGAAAATCCAGAAAATTCTAACTGCAATCCCACACAACCATCTTTTTCTTAATTTTATCCTCATTAGTTTCAATATTTTTTTTTCCAAAACAGAGCAGCATTCATAAATTTATCTAAAAGATATTTCAAGTTCAAGGCACAGGGTGGCGACAGAAACCATGAAAAAAAGTTCCCTGACTTTTCCCTGACTAAGTTTACCAAATTTCCCTGACTTACGTTACTGATGATAACGTTTTTTTCCCCTCCCCCCCCCGCTTCTTTTGGCTTACTGAAAACCACTGTATGTTTGTATAAAATACAGTATGTAAAGCGTTTTAAGAAGTCAATACAGTAATTATTACAACACACCTCAAGTCAACTTCATTAAAAAAAATAATAATAAATTAAAAAATGGTAATAACAATTTATCTACGTTGAAACATTACACGAATTTTTAAACAATAATACTTTGCTGTCCATAACAACTCAAATTAAAAGTTTGAGAAATTCGCAAAATTACTCTCGAAAACATGTCGAATTGTAATAAAATTAAGATGTTTATAGCGAACATTTTTGAACTAATTTAAAGCGATATAATAATTACAGCAAGAACAACATAGAGTAAAAGTATAGAAATACGGTAGTATGCTTACCTAAATAATACATGTATGGATAAAACAAATTTAAACATTTTCATATTCATTCCGAATGTTTTTAATGAACAAAGACAGCATTTCAACTATTAAATACTTAAAAACAAAATATTTATATCATGTACACAGTGATAGTCAAGTTTAACTGACATTATTAATGGGAAAAAAGTCTAGATTACATTTGAAACAAATAACTTTAAAATCAAAACAGAAAAGACAAAAAATCTATTAATTTCAAAAATTAAAAATTAGTTGATGTAAAAATAAAAGAAATTTTAAAGTTTCTTTTGTAAAAGTTTAATGCTCGCTGTTTCTTCTTTAACTCTTAAGGCCTGTTTGAGCTGCCTCAAGAATTTTTGATTTTTTAAGTTGATGTAAAAATAAAAGAAATTTTAAAGTTTCTTTTGCAAAAATTTAATGCTCGCTATTTCTTCTTCCAACTCTTAAGGCCTCTGTTTCAGCTGCCTCAAGAATCTTCGACTTTTTTGCGTTCAGTTCTTTAAGTTGATGCTCTGCTTCCCTCTTTCTTTTCATATTCTCGTTTAAATTTTTTTTCCTCCTTGCGCCTTTTTTCTTTCGCTTCCTCAAACTTGGATCTCGAGTTTCTAACACTCAGCAGCATTTGTTTTGAAATTTCAAAATTCTGTAATCCTCCCTGTATAATAATACTATCATAAATAATTCTCCTTGCAATCAATGTTTCTTCTTTCATATTGTCCCATAAGCAATCTTTATTGATTGAGAATCCTCTCTCAACATTGCTATTGCCCTGAGATAATATCAATACTATCTTCATAAGCGCTATTGCATCATTACAATCAGTTGTTTGATCAGACAACAAATTGTACCAAAATACATCTAGTCGTTCAGTTTTGCTATACATTTTTAATTTTGTTACGTTTGAAGCAGTAAAACAAATTTCTAGAAACTGGCATTTTGCTCTATCAGCTGTAACAGAATTGAGCCAATTTTTTTCACATAATATTAATAATAATTTTGTTAGCCTCTTATTAAACAGTGTTTCATTTATACTAACCATAGGATTAAAACATGAAACAGCTCTCGTCAAAGCATAATTCAACGGGGATCTCTCTTTTAATTTTTTAACACATGATATCAAAAATTTTCGACAGTCCTTCTGAAACGTGGTTATTTAGCCTGCGGAAGCCTTCGACTTTTTGATGTGACATAAAGCCGAAATGCCAACATCAATTTTCTTACATGGCAGAAAATTTTTCACTTCTTCAAACTCTACATTCATCACATGCTTTCCATTCAAGGCCTCCTTCACAATGAACCTATTTAAAATCCTCCGAATTAGACTAGATAAATCTCCATAAAGAAATGGAACGAGAGGTGCATCAGTTTGATATTCCCTAAGAAAACTCTCAAACTCATGAGCTACTGAGTTGAAAAATGCTAATTTTGCTGATAACAACGGGTCACTTAGGAGACTTTTAACAGTGATATAGCTCTGACTAGTGGGCATACATTTATCTTTTTCTACTTTCTCTACAAAAACTTTTACGTTTGGAATAATGCTTAAACACCTTTCAGCGACTTGTGAGTTCTCCAACCATCGAACTGAGCAAAATTTCTTTGGAAATTCGTTGGAAGTTGTCAAAACTGTGTAGAGAGCTCTCCTGGCAGGAGAATCTTTAAACAAATAGTATAGTGCTCTCATAAAATCAAAAATGTGCCAATTAGTACACTTTGCTCCGGTCTTAAAAGCCAAATTTACAGAATGTAAACCACAGGAGCCAATGCTGAGAACTTCTGGGGTTTCTTTTAAGGAAACTGATAAATCTTTAAAGAATTTCGTATTCACATTAGGGCCGTCCATTGTAACTTGCAAAAGCTTCTTTAAAATTAAAGGTTTAGTTGCATCTTGAAATGCTTTCAGTAAATCACTAGAGCGACTTCGACCAAGAAAAGCCGAATTTAAATACCGTGTTTTTACTTCATTGCTGTTGGGGCACCAAAACCTAACATTTAAGTCCATCTGCTGTTTCTGAGAAATTTTATTGAGGGACTCGTCAAATCCAATAACAATGTGCTCGCACATTAAAACTTCTTTAATAAGACTTTCCTTGAAAAAGGGCGCTATTCCAAAAACTAAAAAATACATCATTTTATCTCTTCCTAATTGAATACCTCTGGCAATTTCACTATCTTTGAACATCTGAGCAAATAATTTAGTATCCTTTTCGGCTGATCTTAAGGATCGGTGAGTGGCTACAGCTTCCAAACAAAATAAAATTTCTGACTTACAAACATCTTCTTTTAATAGGAATTTATTAATCCGTGAGGAAGAAGGCACAACGGCAGGACTTTTAGGTTCAGCAGAAACAAAAGAATCGGGAGTTGTAATTTTCGATTGTGTTTCTGAAGTATCTATAACAATAATATCAGTTGGCATGACACCAGCTTCATTGGAAACTGAAAGTTTAGAACTTGTGGAGACAGCTACTGCCTTTTTTGTATGCTTTTTAGTGCCTGCATGGCTAGTTATAGCCGTACGACCCATGTTGCTTAAATAGAGTGTTTTGTTGCATAACACACAAAAAGCTGAGTATTTATTTTCTGCTACCGCTTGCACCCAGCTGAACTCCTTCAGCCATGCAGGGTTGAAAGAACATTTCTTCGACATTTTAACATTCGAAGCTATTTCACCTAAAGGAACAATATGGGTAACAATTAGTTTTATTTATTTATTTTCAAAATGTACAGGCCATTTCACAGTATGTGAATGCTGTGGCCTCAAAATAACCACCATACTAACATGAGTTAGACATTTGACTTCGTAATGTATTCAAAAAAAAAAAATATCATTGATAACTTTTGTTACAGACACTAGACAAAATACTGTGAAATGGCCCGTAAAATATACAGAAATTAAAGTTCTTTTGAAAAATAATCCATGAAAAAAACAAGCTGGTTCAAAAATTTACCTAAGTTACACATTGTCTAGTTAGACTACAGAGGTGCCTCCACAGCATTTTTATATATAGGTCACAAACCTCTGGCATTTCCCACATTCACAAAATATTTTAGTGGGAATTTAAAAAAGTATTTATTTATTTGTTTATTTATTTATTTATTTTGCAAGTTAACTTTTGTATTTGAATATTTTAGATAAATATTTATTTTCATAAAATATTAACATATCATGAAAAAAAAAATCGTCAGCATAACATTGACGGAGAACGTTTCTTTTTTTCGCTACAATAAAGGTGAAATGTTAACAAATAACTTGTATAAAGAAAAATTAAAATGATCAAATTTTGTTATTATGGCAAGACTCTGTTTTTAAAAAATCTATTTGCTCATGCGCTTTTTCTCAATTGTTCCAAAAAATATCAATGCCTCAAAAAATTAATAAATAAATAAATCCAAAAGCTCTTTTGAAATAAATGCAAAAAAAAAAAAAAAAAATCAAGACAAGAAATTTGTTGATCTGTTTAATGTATGACCGCTTATGGTGAACAGCGGGAATAGCACGAAAAGATTTTCAAATAGGATCCAGAAAAACATTGCGGGAATCCTGCATCCTAGCGCGAACCCTGTTATATAAATCAAAATGCTCTTAAATCACGCGCTAACGTAGACACAACACCGCGCTAACGTAGACACAACACCGCGACGATTTTCGGATTTCGCCGTTCGTTCATTGACACGTGCATGCGCACAAGGCACCGGGACGGGGACGCAGCCCCAACTAGGAAGTATTGCGCAATCGACGCCTCATTTCGATTTTAATTCTTTTATATTTTCTTTGATTTTGTTACTTTTCTTCTGTTTTTTAAAACTATTTGTTGATATTCCAGACTATGGCACGAGGGGGGGTGGGGCGATCCTTCCAGCAGGAAGATCGTAAACAAGAGAGAGAAGCGGCAGTCTCCTGGCGAAAAAACGGAACAGATAGCAGGAATGGGAAAGTGTGGAAACCAAATTAAAATCTCGATTTCAGAACTTAGGCCATCAACAGGAAAAAAAAACAAAAATAAGGAAATGTTCTATTCAGTGAAATGTTTTATATATCTCTGAATTTCATGGATAATTATCTCACCAAAACAGGATTGCTTGACATTTTTCGAATTTTCTACAAGCAACCATTACTCGTTTTTATATGAAATTAATCATTTTGAACAAAAAAAAAAAAAAAAATGAAAAAATAGTAAAGCAATCTGAGGAGAAATTAGAAATCAGAAGAAAGGCAAAAATTTTTTTTCCCTCGATTGTTAAGAAAAAAAAGCGCGAAACCTTTAACAGTTTCGTTTTCCGCTTCTAGAGACAATGGGATGGGCCCCGGTAATATGGGAAGGGCAGAGTAGGGCCAAGTACTGCTAGTTTCTGGAGAATCAAAAATAACACAAGAAAAAAGAGGGTGAGGAGGGGGGGGGGGGGTCCACGAGCCACGATAAAATTAAGAGTATCAGCGGCACCGAAAAATCGTTGTAAAGAATCAAATGGGAGGAAACTGCATTTTTGAAGCAAAAAAAAATGCGATGAGACTAGCACATTAGCTACGGGCAAGGTCGTTTTCCCACAAGTTGTAGGCGTGGCTAGAGGCGGGGCTTGCTGACGGGGAGATAGTGGGGTAGGAGATCTGCTCTTTGACTACCGTCGTAGGAAAAATTGGAGAATTGGCGAATTATAATATATAGTTGGTGGTGTTTGAAATTTTTAGTAAAAGGGTTACTTTTCATGGGGTAACCTCATGGCCGGCCACCTTCGACCTTCGACCTTTCACTTAGGCTTCCCTAGGTTGCATCTGATTTTTTTCCTACGCATTCGTTATATTATTTCAACGATTAAAATGGCACAACAGTTGATATTTTCCAAATCAAAACGTGGGGGTGAAATGGTTCGTCACCGAGATTTCTTATATAATTTTCAGAGAACCAACGTAGAAGGCAAAAGCACATGGTTTTGTGTCCGCAGGAAATCCGAAGTTTGCGCTGGAAAATTGGTTTTGTCGCGCGACAGGCAGAATGTCCTGCAGAGCGTCGGACACAATCATGCGGATGACACTAAGAGGATCAATAAAGTGATCTTCTTAGATGATGTCAAGCAGGAGGTCTCGAAACAAAAGCTTGTTCCAGTGCCAACAATCTTTCGGTAAGTGGAACCAAAATTAACAACATATTTTAATTTTAACAGCTGATAGTCATTTGTTAACAAATAATTATTGCTTTTTCTCTCTCTCTCTCTGTTATATTATTATTTTATTCATTAAAGTTTAGATTATTTTATAAATTAAAGTTGAGATTATTTTATTTATTAAAGTTATTTTTATTTATTAAACTAAAGATATGTTTTGGTAAAAAATAGCTTAACTTCAGATTGAAAACTAATGAAATACTGTCACACATTTCTTTTTAATTTTGAGAAATTTCGTTTTTGGCAAAAACTGACAGTATTATTCCAAAATGTGGGACTTCAAAAAATATTGGGAAAACCTTTCATTGGAAAAAAGTGCTTTTGGATTTCATTATAAAAAGATAGCAATTTGAATTGACTAAAGAAATGAAAATTTCAGATAGTTTCCTTGAACTCGATGAGTTTAATTAAGATGTACCATTTTCTTCCCAGATTAAAAAATTGAAGCCACAAGTAATTATGCTGAGAATATGGTATGTTGCTTACTAACAAGTTCAGAGACTGAGTAAGACATATGAGTCTCAATTTGTAATGCAAGTGGTTGAGGTGCACAGATGAGATTAAAAGGCTCTGCAACTTTAGCAACTCGCTTGTCTAACACCATGAATGACCCACAAGCATTTACATACACAATACATGAAAATTTATTAAGTTTGTATAGAATTGTAACAAATCACTTCTAAAAAATCTCATCTGCTGAATAAGAAACTGATGTTAAGTAAAATAAAACAAATACTAAAAATACATTTGTGAAAAAAAGACTTATTTACACCAACTCGCATTTCTGATTTGCATACAATTTCAAAATACAATTACCACTAACGCATAATTCAAAATAATTGTGAATTGTATAATCATTTTGACGAGATGATACTGTAATGAATATTTAAGTGTTTAAGAAAAGGTGTCTCACGATTTTGGCTATGGTTGTAAATTTTAATATCCCCTTTCACATATGTTCAACGCAAGGCTTTATCTCTTTTTCCATATGTTAGAAATGAACTTTTAAAAAAGAAATCGCATAAGGTTCCTTTAATTGTTCATAATGTGTCAGTTAAAAAAATATTGCCTAGTTAATCCAAGTAAATTTTCAATCATTCCAACTGTTATTGAGAAATCAGGAAATACAGTAACCTCTCGTTATATCGCGTTTTTCGGGGGACAAGAAAAAAGCGCGATATAACCGAGGTCATTAAAAATAGTTTTCTATCCAGCATGCAAGTAAATTATACATACACATACATAAAAATTCCTTTATTCGCCTTGAAATCTTGAGTTTTATCTGGAAGCATTTTCTAGTTGTGCGCAGCTTCATCAGCATTATAGATTTGCTCATCTACCAAGTCTAGCTCAACAATTTTTCGATTCAATTCACCAGGAAAACATGCTGCTGCTGTATCATCGGCCGATTGTTTTCCCCCGCAAATTTGTAATTGGCCTATACCGTGTCTTTTTTGCCACAAAATAAATGAGACAGAGACCACTTCTGAGCACCTTACATATTTTCTCAAAAACGGTTTCGAACTAAAAGTTTTTTTTTTGGGCTGTTTATTCAATCAAAGTATGCTCCATTCGCTTCAATACACTTCTCCCAACGAGATTTTAAAGCGTAGATGCCTGTCTTAAAAAAATTTTGGTCTTTAGAATTAATAAACTCTGATATCGAGTTTTTTAGACTGTCTACATTTTCATAGTGTTTGCCCTTTAAAAACAGCTCTAAATGCTTGAAAAAATGAAAATCGGTCGGCGAGAGATCCGGTAAATATGGTGGATGCTGCAAAACTTCATATTCCAGTGAAATCGGGTTAGCAATGATGAGCATACGTTTAACCGATCCAGCTTATTTCGCTCTGTCAGTGCGTGCAGTACCCACTTGTCCATCTTCTTAACCTTGCCAATCTCAGAAAAGTGTCTCAATATCGTTGTATGGTCAACTTTCATCCTGATAGCAAGTTCCCTCGTGGATACGGCTGGATCCGCTTCCACTAGAGCCTTCAGGTCATCATTCTTCACAGACGTTTTGGGTCTTCTACGCGGCTCATTTTGCAGTGAAAAATCGCCAGTCCGAAATTTTTCGAACCAACGCTGCACTTTCCGATCGTTAACCGTATTCTCCCCAAACGCTTGGTTCATGTTGCGTGCAGCTTTTGCAGCACTATTACCAAGTTTGTACTCATATAAGAAAATGACGCGAATGTCGGCAGAATTCATATCGGCAATAAATTCAAAAGAAATAACAAAAGGGAAGACCTTCGAGAAAACCTATTTTGCTGAAATGAGTCTCTGGCAATGGACAATACGACTATGAATGAGGTTATGCCAAAGACAAAGTGAAGGGGACAAGAATGAAGGTGGGGTAACAAGAAGTGTGACATTGCATATTTTATAGAAATGTTTCTGAAAAGTAGTGTGACATGTGACAAAGGGGTAAAGGTTAAAGAGAACTGTGACATTTTGTTTCAAAGGGAGTTTAAAATATTGGGAAAAAGCGAGATTAATGAACAGCTCCTAAGCAATTTTCAATACATTTTGCACCATATAATTTTTTCATGTTGAACATATAAAACAGTTTGGATTTGAAAAAAAATTTGCAGCCAGAATTTACTTAACTGGTAAAGAGTGGAGGTCATAACAGTAATTATTAGTAAATATAGAAGTTAAAATGGATTGCATCGCAATTTTCATTTTTTTTAAAATTATAAACTACGGAAAAGTATGCTTTGAAAATGCAGGGATGGGGGTAGGGGAGTTACCTCGAATTCTATACACCTTGTCGCCCTTCATTTCCAATTTTTCCAGGGGTGGGGGTTAAAAGGGTGTAAACTCAAAGCAAATTTCCTCGAAAACAACAAAAACCACTCCCGCTTATATGAAAATACATTTTTTTCCCAAAGTCAGGAGAGGGCGGGGGGGGCGTAATGCCCCCGCTCAAATAGACTTTGGTATTAAATCCACAAAAATTATGCACAATCCACAAACACATATTATTATACACATAATCCACAAAATTATGCAAATTATTTATTTTGATTTGTATAATACAAAGCATACGAACATTCATTTCATTAAAATCAAATTGAAAAATTGCCGAATGAAAAAAATTAGCCTTTAAACAAATTTATCGAAGCAGAAATTGAGGACGTCAGTTTATTTGAGAAAAAATTTGCAAGTTAAAGCTGAGTTTCGCGAGAGAAAGTCCATTTTATATATATAATCTATTTTAAAACGATTATTTTGCTCATTTGCTCTTTATTCCCCCGAATCCAATTACGCTATGATTCTCCGAAATAAATATCTTTTACTGCAAAGTAATAGAAGTAATTACTAGAGTCTCAGCATAATAGAAATTTACGCGAATGACACGTAAATTCTCAAACCACGCCCACGCCAATACGGCCGATAGCTTAGCAGACGACGCAGGGCCTTCGCCGATGCATTAAGAAAAAGATTTTTTTTTCTCAAAATCCAAGCTCTTTAGAACTTTCTGATTCCCCATAGCTTAATCTTCAGTATGCATAGTAATCATGTACAAAAGATTATAGTTTATTTTCAAAGTTTTCTATTTTTCCCGGCGAATAAAAAGCGATTAAAAAGGTGTTTACAAAAACACATGTCACTTCTCGTTCACAAATATTTACTCTTATTTTTAAAGTAGAAATAACCAGTGGCAACAAAATTGAATGTTTACATTTTTCCTTACATGGTTCGAAAACAAAAAGTTTGAAATATGTGCGATTATAACTCGAAGAGCTGTTCGAGTTCAAAGTTTTGAGGGTGCGCATAAAAAAAGACAGATGGGAATGCTTGCTTATCATTTTGCCGAAGCGCTTTGGACTGCCATCCTATACATTCTCCCCCAAAAGCTGTTTTGACAGCTATTGTAATATGGTGCAAATGTCAATTTTTTTGTGTTAGAATTATTTTTTTATGCTCTTGATTTCCCTAAATATAAGTAAAGGGACCCTATAAAAATTCATTTTTTAATTTTTTTAAACATTTTTTTTGCTTCATGCTTTCAATATCTTAACCTTTCAAATCATTTTGAGCATTTTTGTAATTGGAAGTGTGCATCTACGACCAGGGACGCCGCTACCAGCGATGGGGCGCGGTACCAATTTTAATGCCGGGTCCCCCATACAGCCCCCCCACCAAATTGCATAATTTTATGCCGTCGTTTCAGCACATTTGCAATTGTAAATGTACGTGTCCGTGAATTAGGAGATTGTCAAAAACTGTACCGAAAGCTTGTGTCAGCAAGTTAGGGATCAGTGGCGTACATAGCACCCCCGCAGCGCGCAAGAGGTTTGAGGGCGCACCATCAAAAAATATCACTATAATTCACACGGGAAAAATGTTTTTTTTTTTTAAATTTTAGTAGGGGGTGGGGGCGCTTTTACTAATCTTGCGGGGGAGCGCACCTTAGTCTATGTACGCTACTGTTGGGGATGCATTATCTTTTCAGCTTCTTCGTTTTTCCTCTCTCTTGAATATTGTCCGAGATTTGTCGAGTAAAAAGATTTCTTGCAAATATGTTTAACTTTTTTTAATGCTTGCCTGCCTGTTGCCCCAATTGCCCGTTATAAGCCATCAGAAGCAGAATTTCATACACGTTTTTTTCAATTCCTGGGGGGAGAAAACCCCACCCCTTTTGTAGAATGTTTTGACAAATTATACTTATCAACTAATGACAAATTCGCTGGACTATAATATTATTCTACCACGTACAGTCAAATAAGTTAGTTCTAAAAAGTATGCATTTTTAACATGCCGGAGTGTTGTTTTTTTTCACCGATAAAGAGGGAGGGGGGTGACAGAAAATTATTTCCTTGAGGGACACCCGGTTTAGGTACGCCACTGAATATACCAAGCACGTTTAATTTCATTTTTAAGGGTTTTTTTTCTAAGAAAATTACAACTTTACTTACTCTATGTAGTACTTTTTTTAGGGGGGGGGCTGGGGAGATTGACAGCAAATTTCTGGCCCGGGTGTCACCAATGCTGACTACTCCACTGCATATTCAAAATATACCCCCCCCCCCCAATAAATTTTAGCTGATGACGCCAATGAATAAAAAACTCGCATAATAGCCATTTCACTTAACTCGGTTTGCGTTGCAGCGAGGTTTCACAGTACATTCCTATTTAAGGGACGAAATCTCTAGTTCTTTTAGTATCCATTATTGAGAGTTGAAGTGTGTAAAATATATGAATGCATTTAAAAAAAAAATTACCAGTTGTCAATTTTCTTTATTATAAGTCTATGGTAGGTAAATACAAATACATGACGAGATAAGTATCTGCTACTGCTGTTTATGAACATGGTAACTCAATGGTACACACAACTTTCTGTTAGAAAAATGTAACTAAGTAACATTTTGCTAAGTTTCCTAATGTCTATATTATTTAATTTTAATATACTATATGAGCAATACCTGCATGGCGATCGCCATGCAAAATATTCAAGGGAAGTCCCCTTGAATCAAAAGACCTATATTATTAATAATTCAGTTGATTTTGTATTCTTTAACAATAGAAAGACTGAAACTTGTCTTCTGCCTAGAAAGGGGCCAGTGTGGCCCCTGACTGACTGTTTAATGGATTCTTTATAAATTCATTCTTGATCAAGTCCATTTGCCATACGCATCTTCTGTAATGACTAAATGATAACTATAATGAGGAGGGGGAGGGGGGGCATAATACTTTCTGTAATGTTATCTCTACATGCAAGAATGTAAAGTGTTAGTTTCTATTTCAAGTTTTTCCCATTTAAAATTATGTTCAAATGTAAAAATAAGAAGTTAAACGTGAAAGTAAAGCTAAAAGAACTTTTTCATGCTACAAAAAGCAGGAGAAACAAAAAATTGCTTTATTTCTGCTGTAAAACTCACAAGTGCCACTGTGGCCTCATCCCGTCTTTCTAGGTATAGGGTTCAATAGTAATTTGTAATTACACATTCCTATCTTTTTTTTCAGATAACTAAAAACGTCTTTATTCTAACTTTCACATTTTGAAATAATTATCAATTGAAAAAATTTTCTCCTATAACTAGAAAGTGCGTTTCACCCATGTTTGATTAACATACAAAATGTACTTCTTTTAATCTTTGATGTGTAAACATATTAATTTATTTCCTAAGTACTGTAAAAAAAGTCATTTCTTCTTGTTAATGGAGTTTTAAAATTACCTATTGAATAAATTTAGTGTCGCAAAGTCTTGATTTTGAAGTTGTTTTCATACACAAAATCAAACATGTATCGATCATCATATACGCAAAGAGTAACTAAACAACATAAAAATTTCTAAATATATTTCACAATATGCTTTAAAAACACAATTAATGCCTGAAAATGCTTCATTTTAATCACAAAAATAGTGAGAGAGAGCATTTTTCAAAAAAGTCGACCATGAAAATAAAATATGAACTATACAGAAAATTATTAGACGTAAACAAACAGATGGTTACGGTTAAACGAGTTCAAACCTGCACCAAAAACTCTCAAAACATTTTACATCGATGTACGGAAATGCAGCCATAACTTTAACTAACTTGATGAACCCCCTGATTGGTTCTTTCCACCAATCTTACCTTTTCCAGAAAGTGAACTTTATCGCCAGTTTGGCAAACAGAATGAGATCCCAACTCCAGTCGTGCACACAAACTATCTTGCGCAGTAGGGCTGCGCAGTGGAAGCCGAAACCGAAACCGCTCCGTAGCTCCTCCCCCGTGTGGGAAAACGGATGCCCTCATTAGCTACACCGATGGCTTTTTGTTTTACTTGCAATTTTACAAACAGTTTGATTTACTTAAAATGAACACATATTAAAAAACGACGGAGGGGGGAAAAAATCCTAACCTTTCCGAATCGGAATCGACACCGATTCACTTATTTTCAAAACAATGCGTGCAGACTCAGTTGTTATTATTACATCCAACTTATGCATGTAATTGAAATCTTAGAAGGTAACGTTTTAGTAGCGATAGGATGAATAAATCTTTCTATTAAAAAAATCTAAAGATTAAATGTTGGGAAATGCATAAAAGTTTTACTTACCTATAATCAATGCTATATTGCATCACCATTCTGTCTTCTTTCTACCACTGTGTTAGACTTCTGACGACAAGAAAAGAAATTTTAAAAATGACACCAGCGTCTTTTTTTTTTTTCCTTCCTCTTTTCCAGAAGGAGTGGCTGTTGCTTGCTATGAGCGCAAACCTGGCGACGTTGGACTTCCGATCAGAAAAATGAGGACGACGCTATAAATCGCTGAGCTAGCTAGCTTATTATTCCTTTCTAGGCAAATGATGTTTACAGATCTTTACACAGGCGGAATAATATCCGCTGGTCCTAAAATCAGTCAGAAGCGCAAGGAAAAAAAAAAAAGTGTTCGTTCTGTAGTACGATGGGTAAAATCCTACTTTAGGGTCCGGGTTTGGCGATTTTTTTCAGACTGTAGCTTAATAATGTAGTAGGGTTGCAATCATTTAGCTTAAAAATCGCCAAACAATCCAAGCATCCAATAATAATTCTGTGGTTGCCAGATTTAATAATTTATCACCGGACCTTAAACTAGGATTCATCCGTACGATGATAAAACGATGGGAAAACTTAGTTGATATTGACCCCGCACAGCAGCAACAGATTTGGCGTTTTTAAAGTGCTGACTAACAATAACTGCGCGCCCGTGCGTGTGGGAAGCAGATTGCTCTTTATTTGCTTTAATTTTTTTTCATAAAATTTATTTTCCCTGACTTTTCGAACTTTTTCGAATTTCCCTGACATTTCCCTGACTTTTCCCTGATCGATAAAGCTCCCTGACTTTTCCCTGATTTCCCTGATTTCCCGGTTCTGTCGCCACCCTGAGGCAGGAAAAAAAAAAAAAAAGAAAATTTGGATCAAATAAAATTGTTAATACATTACAAGTAAGAAACTATCTACATTCATATCATAAGCTACATTATCTACAATTTATCATAACTAAGCACTCTAACAATAGCTTCTTAGCAAGGTTTGGAGACATGGAAATTAAAATAAAGCTTAAAACATGTACTTATGTGAACTCAATTCATTTAAAAAGTAAAAACTTACTTATTCTCATCATTTTCAGTTTCAAGAAATTCTGGAGAGTCTTCTATTAATTCATCAACAGAATCTGAATCCTTGGATTGACGAAGAGGCATAGTGAATGCAATACCTATAAAAGGGCAGTTCCATTTTGAAAAAAGCCGAAAGACATAAAAATGAAAGTCGTATGAATTAAAAAATAAGTCACTTTTACAATGTCTTGGAGTGTATAGCTCAGTAAAAAGTAAAAAAATGTGCTTAATGTTTGCATTTTATGCAGAAATTTGTTAAATGAAGAGCGTAAAAGAAAGTAAAAAAGGGAGTAATTTGACCTTATTTCAATCTCTGATAGACAAAAAGCTGATGAAGTTAGAGAAATTATTCAATAGTTTTACACTATACCAATGTTTAAACTTGATAAAAAATGAGCCTTAAATGTCTTCAAGCATAATTAATTTATTAAATGCATCACTTGAAAACTCCATTAAGTTTTGATATGTCCGTTACACAAATTCGTTATTTTTCCCTTTTCTGAAATATTTTCTTATTGGATTTAACTCTGCTACTTAATTTTCTAACTTCATAGACATCTGATTGATATAGTATCCCATCAGAAAAAAAAAAATCATACATTAAGGGGCTTTTTATCCCGTAACAGACGTAGCAGTTTTGCATCTGCAACGGATGTATCACATTCAGTAACAGACGTATCTTATTTACTGTTATCCCTACTTGTCAAATTTCTGTTACTATACTACTCTGTCAGATATGTGAAAATGAAAACCTTGTTTCTGAAGGTTTGCAATTGGTTAAAATTGCACTCCCTGAGAAAACACGAGGTGTTGTAGAGTGATGATTGTATGGATATCAATTGTTCCACACGTGCATATTCACTAATTTTTGAGCGCGAGTTTTGAATCTGCTACGAATGTAGATTCAGGTGTTTCAAAAATCCTGCATGAAGAAAATATCTGTGAGCAAAAGAAATGAGATCAATGAGAGAAAACTAGATGAAATATTCGCTGCAGCAAAATAATGTATGAAGGTGCATAGTGGGA